>CAXITT010000650.1:129462-178665 GCA_964033795.1 Lymnaea stagnalis | reverse complement strand
TCAAACCCCCTGGGATGGTGTCATCCCCCTGTTACGGTGTCAACCCCCTGGGACGGTGTCATCCCCCTGTAATGGTGTCACCCCTTGTGATGGTGTCACCCCCCCCCCATTGATGTTGTCACCCCCCTCGTCAGCCTAAAAATATCGATTGGGGGGGGGGGGAATGGCTAAAAAAAAGCTCGCCGACCCAAATGAATCCCTAACTTTAAAATGGCTCTGCATTGGGCAACCACGGATCATATTTTTACAATAAGATGTCTCCTGGAGAAATGCTATGAATATAACATCGACATTCACCAACTATATGTGGATTACAAAACAGCATACGATAGCGTAAACAGGAATTACTTATACAATGCTTTACAAGAACTTGAAGTCCCTAACAAGCTTACTCAGCTCATACACATGACAATGGCCAACTCCAAAAGTAGAATCAAGGTTCAGGGAGAATACTATAGGGAGTTCATAGTTAATCGGGGCTTCATACAAGGAGACTCACTATCATGTATCCTGTTTAACATCACGCTAGAAAAAGTTATTAGAAGCATTCACATTAGCACCAGTGGAACCATAACAAACTATTTCCAGAGAGATACTACAGACCAACGATCATCAGGAACCTTATATAGCCAACCATTGCAGTACCTGGCATATGCAGATGATATAGCACTACTGGGTAGAAACCGTAATGACATAATTAAAGGATTCAGGGAACTTGAAAATGCCTCATTCAAAGCTGGCCTTGGTATAAATGAACCGAAGATAAAATATATGATAATGTCAAGAAACTCCCATGCTGATAATAGCATCAATATAAACAACCACAAATTTTAGAGAGTGGCCACATTCAAATATCTAGGGGCAACTATAAATGAGCACAATGAGACAATGTCAGAGGTGAAAGAAAGGCTAACAGCAGGCAACCGTTCCTATTTCAGTCTACAAAAGCTACTGGGAAACAAAAACCTATCAAGGGGAACAAAGAAGACAATATACACCACCATCATAAGACCTGTAGTAACGTACGCTAGTGAGACCTGGACCCTCACCAGAAAAGCAGGGAACCTGCTCAACACATGGGAGAGGAAAATCCTCCGCAAAATATACGGACCCGTGATAGAACATGATATCTGGAGAATACGTACAAACCAAGAACTTAACTATTTGTACAAAGAACCACCCATAGTCACAATGATAAAAAAAAGGCAGAATACGCTGGAAAGGTCATGTTCAAAGGATGCCGTAATGTAGAGCAGCAATAATTATATACAGGCAGAAGCCTGGGGGCAGAAGACTCATCGGTCGCCCAAGGATGAGGTGGATTGATGATGTGGAGAAAGATTTACACCAGTTGGGGGTTCGAGCATGGAGACGGAAAGCCATGGATCGCTCCGAATGGAAGGATGTGGTGGAGCAGGCCAGGGCCCTACATGGGCTGTAGTGCCATTGATGATGATGATGATTGGGCATATTTTAAAGTAGGTTTGGGCAATAACTACATTACTAATATTGATAAAAAAAATACTTATTGAACGCAACTAAAATTGAAATCGATGATTTCTTAGGACTTATGAAAATTGAAGACAATATAATTATTTTGTGTATCTTCTAGTTTTTAATGACGTCACTTATTATCCAACAAAGTGTCCCGACCTTCACTGACGTCACGTGGCCACGGTCATGGGCGTCAATGGGCACGGTCATGGGCGTCAATGAGCCCCGGTATGGGCGTCAATGTGCCCCGGTCATGGCCGTCAATGGGCCCCGGTCATGGGCGTCAATGGGCCCCGGTAATGGGCGTCAATGAGCCCTGGTCATGGGCGTCAATTAGCCCTGGTCATGGGCGTCAATGAGCCCTGGTCATGAGCGTCAATGGGCCCCAGTGATAGGCGTCAATGGGCCCTGGTCATGGGCGTCAATGGGCCCCAGTGATGGGCGTCAATGGGCCCTGGTCATGGGCGTCAATGGGCCCTGTCATTGGCGTCAATGGGCCCTGTCATGGGTCGTCAATGAGCCCTGGTCATGAGCGTCAATGGGCCCCAGTGATAGGCGTCAATGGGCCCTGGTCATGGGCGTCAATGGGCCCCAGTGATGGGCGTCAATGGGCACTGGTCATGGGCGTCAATGGGCCCTGTCATGGGCGTCAATGGGCCCTGTCATGGGCGTCAATGGGCCCCAGTGATGGGCGTCAATGGGCCCTGGTCATGGGCGTCAATGGGCCTTGGTCATGGGCATCAATGGGCTCTGGGCTCACGACCTTGACTTTTTGCCGCTCATTTCTTGGTGAAGGAAGGCAGTGTGTAATATTTATACTTTGAAGAAGTATTGGAAGAAAATTGCTGTTGAAAATGTTGTAAAAAAATTTGGAGACATTCCACGCTCTTCACCACCGATACAAATTAAGTCATTGTTGACACTAAGACAGTTCATTGATGACTGATTTCTATGCTGGACATATAGATGTCCGGAGTTTCAACTATTATAATTGTAAAATGTTGTGTTGGTTTAAGTATTTATTTTATTTATGTGCTGAAAATAAATATGTACAGGGTAAAATATATGTGGGTGTGTGAGTAGTGTATGGGTGTGTGAGTAGTGTATACACAGGCGGGATTTTCGGTCAACCGCAGAGTTTTTCTTAGGAGGTGGCAGCAAACATTTTGGCCACTGTTGTACGTCACAATCAATCGAGACAGTAAGAGACAACTGGATATATGATGTAGTAAATTTCTCTTCATAACGACACGTTCACGTTTGTTAATGTTAGACAGTAAACAGAGACACAATTAAATTAATTGTTTGTACATTTTTGCCAATAACTAATTTTTGTAGATGGGAGCAGCAATTATCTGTTAGAAAACTGAAATTGGAGCAGGTGATGAGAAATTGGAGCAGGTGATGAGAAATTGGACCAGGTGATGAGAAATTGGACCAGGTGATGAGAAATTGGACCTGGTGATGAGAAATTGGACCAGGTGATGAGAAATTGGACCAGGTGATGAGAAATTAAACCAGGTGATGAGAAATTGGACCAGGTGATGAGAAATTGGACCAGGTGATGAGAATTGGACCAGGTGATGAGAATTGGACCTGGTGATGAGAAATTGGACCTGGTGATGAGAAATTGGACCTGGTGATGAGAAATTGGACCTGGTAATGAGAAATTGGACCTGGTGATGAAAAATTGGACCTGGTGATGAAAAATTGGACCTGGTGATGAGAAATTGGACCAGGTGATGAGAAATTGGACCAGGTGATGAGAATTGGACCTGGTGAGTAGAAATTGGACCAGGTTATGAGAAATTGGACCAGGTGATGAGAATTGGACCTGGTGAGTAGAAATTGGACCAGGTGATGAGAAATTGGACCTGGTGATGAGAAATTGGACCAGGTGTTGCCAGGTGATGAGAAATTAGACCAGGTGATGAGAAATTGGACCTGGTGATGAGAAATTGGACCAGGTGTTGCCAGGCGATGAGAAATAGGACTAGGTGATGAGAAATTGGACCTGGTGATGAGAAATTGGACCAGGTGATGAGAAATTGGACCTGGTGAGGAGAAATTGGACCTGATGATAAGAAATTGGACCTGGTGATGAGAAATTAGACCAGGTGATGAGAAATTGGACCAGGTGATGAGAAATTGGACCAGGTGATGAGAAATTGGACCTGGTGATGAGAAGTTGGACCAGGTGTTGCCAGGCGATGAGAAATAGGACTAGGTGATGAGAAATTGGACCTGGTGATGAGAAATTGGACCAGGTGATGAGAAATTGGACCTGGTGAGTAAAAATTGGACCTGATGATAAGAAATTGGACCTGGTGATGAGAAATTAGACCTGGTGATGAGAAATTGGACCAGGTGATGAGAAATTGGACCAAGTGATGAGAAATTGGACCAGGTGATGAGAAATTGGACCTGGTGATGAGAATTTGGACCTGGTGATGAGAAATTGGACCAGGTGTTGAAAGGCGATGAGAAATCGGACCAGGTGATGAGAAATTGGACCTGGTGATGAGAAATTCGACCTGGTGATAAGAAATTGGACCTGGTGATGAGAAATTGGACCTGGTGATGAGAAATTGGACCAGGTGATGAGAAATTGGACAAGGTGATGAGAAATTGGACCAGGGGATGAGAAATTGGACCAGGTGATGAGAATTGGACCTGGTGAGTAGAAATTGGACCAGGTGATGAGAAATTGGACCTGGTGATGAGAAATTGGACCTGGTAATGAGAAATTGGACCTGGTGATGAGAATTGGACCTGGTGATGAGAAATTGGACCAGGTGATGAGAAATTGGACCTGGTGATGAGAAATTGGACCAGGTGATGAGAAATTGGACCTGGTAATGAGAAATTGGACCTGGTAATGAGAAATTGGATCTGGTGATGAGAATTGGACCTGGTGATGAGAAATTGGACCAGGTTATGAGAAATTGGACCTGGTGATGAGAAATTGGACCAGGTGTTGCCAGGCGATGAGAAATTGGACAAGGTGATGAGAAATTGGACCTGGTGATGAAAAATTGGACCAGATGATGAGAAATCGGACCTGGTGATGAGAAATTGGACCAGGTGATGAGAAATTGGACCTGGTGATGAGAATTGGACCTGGTGATGAGAAATTGGACCATGTGATGAGAAATTGGACCTGGTGATGAGAAATTGGACCAGGTGATATGAAATTGTACCTGGTGGTGAGAAATCGGACAGGTGATGAGAAATTGGACAAGGTGATGAGATTACAAAGTAGAATAATGTAAACACAATGACAGTAAATGCGATTTGAACCATTAATTTTTTAAATTTTGAGATACATTTTTCACAACAGGTTTTAAAATTCAAATGAAATAAAGACATAAAATGTTTGTTTTTTTATTGAAAAAATTAATTTAAAATAGGTGTACCAGTAACCAAATCATTCGAATAAAACCAAAAGATGGACAACTTTATTTTTAAATCAGGAGAGTTACCTCAGAAAATGTGACATACTTTTTTCTTTTTTTTTTTAAACCATGGCTAAAGCATTCTCATCAGTCTAAAAAATTGCACAGCAATGTTCAGAAAACTCTGCATAGTGCAAATGTCCTCATTAAAATACACATGTATCTATTGTCTGGTTTTACAGCTGTGCAAGAGGGCATATGTAAACTATAATGAGTTCGATCCTCCTTGGTCAAAAGAGAACTGTACAATCATCTAAAAACATGTTCATCTAGGATCTTAACAATAAAGAGTTTGAATCTTTGAGATGTTCTGTTTAAATAATAATTTTTAAAATAGTTAATATCTTAGTAAACTTAAATAGAAAAAATAACATACGAACACACCTTTACCGAGTTGGGGTGGTCGTTAAATCATTATGGCGTGATAAAATATGTCACGTGGAATGTGTAAAATACTGGCTGAACAGAGTATTAAATTTTGTGTATGGTAAATATACTTTCATAAAGACATATCGAGTATTTTTTTTAGTTAATATTAATACAACAATAAATAATAACACATGTATTGTCAATACATTTTTAAATTCAAAAAAGCAAAAACATTGGCAACTTTCTTTGTTCGTTGTATCATTAATGAAAAATATGGAAATACATTTGTCAAATAGCATAGTGGAGAACGCTGTATGCACCTGAGAAAAGGTCCTGAAAAGTACTTGACCAAGGAAATGAAAAAACTCTAAAGCGGATAAAATATTTCATAAGCTTCTGGATTGAACTGTTTGAGATTATTTTTTTAAAATCTTTACTGAGCTTTCAACGTCCTGATTTATTTAAATTTCACTACATACATAATAATATAATTTTAAGAGGTCTTCAAATAATATTTAAAATAGATATGAAACTATCTTTTTCAAGGAATGTTTCAAGTCTGAATTAAAAAATATAAATATAATGTTTAAAACAAAGAATGAAACATTTATTTAACTTTAAAAAAAAAAAAAATTATAAATAAAGAGTACGTATTTTGTTGAACAATAGATGAAAATGGACATTTGAATAATGACTAATTATTTTAGAATAATTAGAGAAATTAAAAAATGAGTCTTTTTTTTTCTATTTTCTTTAAATGACAGAATAAAAATCACACAAAGCAATGACACATTGCCCCCTTCCACTTAGGCCAAGTAACAACCCCCAAAAATTCAAATAGAAAATCTCTCCTCTGTCATAACTTTAATAAAAAAATTAAATGCATTATATTTTGAACCTTTGAAAATTATTGACCTATGCTTCATGCCTCATGTTAAGACCTTAAATTTAAAGCGTCCGTCTAGCATCATCATATGATTAATAAATGAAGGACTGCATTCAGCTGTGTGAATGAAATAGAAGAACGAGGTATGTTGAAGCTTAAATCGAAAAGTTTTTTTTTACTGTGCTCTGTTTCTTGTTGTATTTTCATTTGTCCTGTTTGCTGAAGAAGGCTCTAAGCCGAAACATTCACACCTCATTTTCCTGTCTTTTGATTCAAGCTTCAACGTACCTTGTTCGATTTCATAATATGATTCAGTTATAATACGGGGCCCAGCATCATATGATTCAGTTATAATACAGGGCCTAGCATCATATGATTCACTTATAAACCAGGGCCTAGCATCATATGATTCAGTTATAATGCAGGGCCTAGCATCATATGATACAGTTATAATACAGAGCCTAGCATCATATGATTCACTTATAATACAGGGCCTAGCATTATATGATATAACCTTTTAAAATATATAATAAACTTTGTGAAGGAAATATTTTTGATAACTGATTGATACATTTTACAAATAAAACTTGATTTATTTTTTTTTTGTAAAAATTAAAAACAATTCTTCTTCTATTAAATTAAATATAATGTGCAAAGAGTAACAAGAATATATTGAAAAATTGCGCTCTTATAAATTAACTATATTGATATTAATATTGATCAATATGCCTAAAACAATTGTAGGCTATATTTTATATGGGTTATACAATTTTTTTCTTAATTATTGAAAGGCATTTAAGAAAAAAGAAAATTAAAAAGAGAAGATAAATATTAATAGAGATTAGCATTAGCAAAACTTAGCCCAAGATTTTAAAAATTGATATTTTTATACCACAAACCAAATTCAAAATAATAGGACTTATAACTTAAGCTTTAACCGTATGAATTCAGAAATAAGTGGATAATTTTTTAATGCAACATTTGATAATGCAATTTTCATTTAAAGTAAAAAAAACATTGAAATTAGTGATGATGAAGTAGATGTGTAGTTCAATTTGAATCACATTAAATAGAGAAATAAACAAAAAGAATTAAACTAAATAATAAAAATTTTACATTCATCAAAGAAAAAAATACAATTATACAAATTATAAATTTTGATTAAAGCTTTGTGCGGAATACTTGATGTTAAAACATTTTAATAAAATAACCTTTTAAAAGTTTTGATTTTTAATATTAAAACACATATGAAGTAGAGTATTAAAAAAAAGTATCATCTTATAATTTGTAAATCCATCTGTGGATAATCAGTTTTGAGGTCAGACTGAACAAGGCAAAGTTTCAGAAGATTGCTGGCAGGATGCAATAGAGTTGATTTAGGAGATGTGCTACAGAGTGATGTTAAAATTAAGTTGGCCATTGCTTGAAGTTGTTCTTCGAAGACAAATGGTTTATTTTATTTGGCACTGTGTCCTGAAGGTGCACTTTCAGTTTCATTTGGTGTTTGTTTGCTGTCATGTTCTGAAGGTGAGCGGGCAGTTTTATTTTGGCCTGGTTTCCTGTCATGTCCTGAACTAGGACAGGCCGTTTTATTTTGGCCTGATTTCCTGTCATGTCCTGAAGGTGAGCGGGCAGTTTTATTTTGGCCTGGTTTGCTGTCATGTCCTGAAGATGGATGAGCAGTTTTATTTTGGCCTGATTTGCTGTCATGTCCTGAACTAGGACAGGCCGTTTTATTTTGGCCTGATTTCCTGTCATGTCCTGAAGGTGAGCGGGCAGTTTTATTTTGGCCTGGTTTGCTGTCATGTCCTGAAGATGGATGAGCAGTTTTATTTTGGCCTGGTTTGCTGTCATGTCCTGAAGGTGGATGGGCAGTTTTATTTTGGCCTGGTTTGCTGTCATGTCCTGAAGGTGGGCGGGCAGTTTTATTTTTGCCTGGTTTGCTGTCATGTCCTGAAGGTGGGCGGGCAGTTTTATTTTGGCCTGGTTTGCTGTCATGTCCTGAAGGTGGGCGGGCAGTTTTATTTTGGCCTGGTTTGCTGTCATGTCCTGAAGGTGGGCGGGCAGTTTTATTTTGGCCTGGTTTGCTGTCATGTCCTGAAGGTGGGCGGGCAGTTTTATTTTGGCCTGGTTTGCTGTCATGTCCTGAAGGTGGGCGGGCAGTTTTATTTTGGCCTGGTTTGCTGTCATGTCCTGAAGGTGGGCGGGCAGTTTTATTTTGGCCTGGTTTGCTGTCATGTCCTGAAGGTGGGCGGGCAGTTTTATTTTGGCCTGGTTTGCTGTCATGTCCTGAAGGTGGGCGGGCAGTTTTATTTTGGCCTGGTTTGCTGTCATGTCCTGAAGGTGGGCGGGCAGTTTTATTTTGGCCTGGTTTGCTGTCATGTCCTGAAGGTGGGCGGGCAGTTTTATTTTGGCCTGGTTTGCTGTCATGTCCTGAAGGTGGGCGGGCAGTTTTATTTTGGCCTGGTTTGCTGTCATGTCCTGAAGGTGGGCGGGCAGTTTTATTTTGGCCTGGTTTGCTGTCATGTCCTGAAGGTGGGCGGGCAGTTTTATTTTGGCCTGGTTTGCTGTCATGCCCTAAAGATGGATGGGCAGTTTTATTATTGCCTGGTTTGCTGTCATGTCCTGAACATGGACGGGCAGTTTTATTTGGGTAGCAGTTGGACAAGTATCCTAAAGATGGGCCAGTAGTTTTGGTTGTGGCTGATTTGGGGGTGTTGCCAGAAAGCTCCACCAAAGATTCTTCACAAGGTCTAGAGATTTCTGTTAACTGATAACAATGTGAGTTACTAATATCTTTCTTGTCCATGGTTAGAAAATCTTGCATCAAATGAAGAAAATTGAGCTCCTCTATTCCCTCAGTATTATGGGAGTCATTAATGAATATATCACAAAGCATCTGAAATCAGACAAGATTTTACATAATTAATTTTGTTGCTTTTTTAGATAGAATAAGTTAATTTTTTATGTCAGGGCTGGATTTCCAATAGGGTCAACCTAGGACATGGCCTAGGGCGCAGCAGTCCGAGGGCGGACATACAGAAAAAAAATAATCAAATAATTACAAAGTTTTCTGTATTACTTTAAAAAGTTCGCAAAAATGTGGGGTCAAAGGTTATAATATGGTTGTGAAGATTTTTAATCAAAAATTAAAAGTGGGGTCAAAGGTTATAATGTTGTTGTGAAGATTTTAATACAAAATAAAATGTGGGATCAAAAGTTATAATGTTGTTGTGAAGATTTTAATTAAAAATAAAATGTGGGGTCAAAGGTTATAATGTTATTTTTAAGATTTTAATTAAAAATAAAATGTAGGGTCAAATATTGTTGTGAAGATTTTAATTAAAAATAAAATGTGGGGTCAAAGGTTATAATGAAATAAAATGTGGGGTCAAAGGTTATAATGTGAAGATTTTAATTAAAAATAAAATGTGGGGTCAAAGGTTATAATGTTGTTTTTAAGATTTTAATTAAAAATAAATCTAGGGTCAAAGGATATAATGTTGTTGTGAAGATTTGAAGTAAAAATAAAATGTGGGGTCAAAGGTTATAATGTTCTGAAGATTTGAATTGAAAATTAAATGTGGGCTCAAGGTTATAATGTAGTTGTGAAGATTTTAATTAAAAATAAAATGTGAGGTCAAAGTTCATATTAGATAGCACTGTGATTACGCTTCAAAACAACAAACCTCATCATCGCTGGAGAAAATAATCCTCAAGCAGGGCTTGTACATGTCCTCTATGAGAGAGGAACCTGTATATGAATACGGGTACCCATTTATACTTTCTTCAGGAGATATAATGAGACGATGAGCTTCTTCCATCATACTTAAGTCTGTCCGGGGGTGACTTAAATCATTAGTGACTTTGTGAAACTGTTTCGGTAGTTCTTCGTGCAGATGCAGTTCCTCAAGACAGGTCCACATGAGCAGTCGCAGCAATTCCATTTTATAGTCACATTTCTGTTGTTGCGAGACATTCGTATGAATTTTGAGGAGGGCATTTTTGATCTTCTCGAGTTCAAGTGCACTGCCATTATCCAAGGAATGCAGCTCATTGAGCACAAAAGCACATTTCAGTTTAAAAGATACTGCCTGGACTTCTACTCTCTTGGATATACCTGTCACTTTTACATCATGGAAATCTTGAAGGAAAGAATATTGTCTGATTTTTGCCCCTGAAGCTGATAGTTTAGCTTGATCAATATGTGAACACTCACTTCTGGCTAGGAGCCTCGCTTTTTCTTTATCCCTCATTTCAGATCTTTTCTTGTTCATTTTTTCATACCGCATGCACTTCATGATTGGTTTTGAACACTCTGGGCACAAAATGTACTGCGTTCCGTTGGGATCAAAATTTCTTACATATTCATCCAGCTCATCTATGTAAAATATGTGTGAGCATGAGGGAATCTTCAATACTGGTCGATGAGTTTCCTTTTCATTTCCTAAATTTTCCATAACACATCCATTGTCTGTTAAAGTTTTAGCTTCTCCATTTTTCTGTCTTATCTGACAGATCTTTTCACAAGTAGCGCACACGCAAAGTTCACCACAAACACCAGAGCAAACATGGCCACATGTTTTACTCTCTTTGTCCTGCGGGTTATTTTTCTTATTAATTTTTCTCAAACATTTCTTGTTGCAAATTTCAAAGTCACAAAATTCCCCACAGAACTTGGAACACTTCCTATGAGAACATTTGTAGCTACATTTTTTCTTGCAGGGCGGACAGGGAAGGCTGCACAAGTGAGGATGTTTCTTCTCCCCACCGCAGTGCGCATGTCTACATTCACCAACGCATGACTCTGAACACGGCAGGCAAGGCACCCCACAGAAATATGAGCATTCGTGTCCACATGGCAGAAGCCTTTTGCACTTTTCATGACAGGCAACATGAATAGCTCCTTCTAAACAATCTGAGCAAGTCCCTTTACATGTATGTCCGCAGATTAGAACAGAGCCACAGTTAACTTTACAGGAAATCTGGGATGGATCTTTAGAACATTCTACAGTAGAATTGTGTCCACATGGCAAGGCTTTTTCAATCTTTTCGGAACAGATTTTGTGTTTCCCAGTCTCTTTGCATAGGCCACATCTACCGGAGCACCGATGCCCACATTTCAGTTCAACAAGACAAGTCTTTGAACACTTGGCATCACTTGGTGGAAGGTGGCAAGGAACTGAATCTAGATGACCACAGTAAGGAATTTCTTTCTGGACAAGCACAGGGCAAGCTCCACATGGTTCAGAACATTTTTTCTTGCATGGATGCTTTTCAGGACAAGTCTTAGTACAGCTTTTCTTGCAAATAAACTTCTCATGGGTCTGGTCATACCCATGGCATTGCAGTGTACAGACATGGCCACAATTCAATTTAAATCGACAAGGTAGTCCACATCCTCCCTCGGGGCATTTTTTGAAATCGCTAATGGATGAAATGACCTGTTTGGTGTCTGGGTGATTAGGACAAGCGACTGTTAGAGATTCACCAATGATCTCCTCGTCTTGGCAGGTTTTGACGATTGCAGTCCACAGTTTGCTCTGTGTTGCAATCAGCTCAAAGTTGCCTATGACGTACAAGCCCAACTTGGCTCTAGACAGAGCCACACAAACTCTGTTGTCAACTTTAATAAAGCCCACATTATTTTCTTCATTGCTTCTGACAAGAGACAAAAGAATGATGTCGTTCTCTTCTCCTTGAAAATGGTCCACCGATGTTACAGTTACACACATGCCCATTCTGGCATTGTGCATCATTTTTTTTATTGCAAACACCTGGCCAGTGTACGTGGTTAAAATAGTTATTTGTGACTGGTCGTATCCTTGCAATAACAAATATTTGCAGAGAGCGACGACATATTCTGCTTCAAAGTCATTTGATTTGCTGCTGTTATCATCCAGTTTTGACTCTGTGCTCCTGTGGTCGATGAAGAAAATATCCTTGGCTATACCACGCACATGATTATATTCAAACACTGATGAATGGTCCTTTAAGTCTGGATAGATATGTCTCAGTAGCTTGGAAATTTCTGGTCGCATTCGGTGCTGCTCTTTAAGAGCCACGTGTGGGACTTTGTTCTTGACCAGTCTTTCAAACAACGATATTTCCAGCCCGAAATCTTTGGCCAGCTGATAAACTGCAGGGTTGGGTCTCAGCTGTTGGTGATCTCCGATGAGGATCAGGTGCTGGCAGTTCTTGTTTAAAGCCGTGATGATGTGAGATTCCAAAACCTCCGCCGCCTCTTCCACCACAATGATCCTGCACCCTAGGGTCTGAAGAACACCTCGGTGATTGGCCGCACCCGTTGTTGTCATACCTATGACTTTAGCCCTCTTCAATAGCGCCAGATCTTCTTCTCGGGCAATTTCGTTTTTTTTATTCTCAGCTGCTGTGTACTTCTTTACTAACACTCCTAATTTTTTGGTCAGAATCTCCTTGTACTTTGTAATCCATCTTTTGTACAGAGCAAATCTTTTAGTTAAATCTATTTCCCAGACATCGTCAATATTTTCTTCTTCTTCGGCTGTCATTGCATCGATGGATCTCAGTCTCATTTGGATATCTTTAAAAGATAGTGGTTTCTCTGAAGATTTCCACTCCCCTGAATCTGCGCTCCCACTCTCAATCGTAATCCCTAGACTTTCTGCTCTGTCAATGATGGAGATGATGTTACTTCTTGCTTGATTCATTTGCAACTCATATTGTTTTTTTGAGAAAGCGTCTCGTCCTATCATGCGATGTTCTTCTTCTTTCTTTAATGACCCTGCATCGTCAAATGTATCGGTGATGTTTTCCCCTGCAAGGTATCTCCTCAAAAGTTGTATCTCATTGAGTCGCTCGTGAAGTTTGTTATTCAGTCCTAAAAGCCAGTACCTCACCGGCCCACCATAAGAAACCATTTCCTTACAGTCAAGACTGTCCGCTAACTCGTCCATATGTCTGAGAAATGAATGTGGGAAAATGTTTTGAACTAATCTTTTGTCACTCACGATTTCCGTTTGTGTAATCTTCAAGTTGTTTTCCAAACTGGCCTGGTCAAGATTTGCTGACCTAGGACGAGACTGAATGTGTCTCTGCACAGATTTCCTATACCGCAACAACCAGTATTGGTACAAGCTTGCTCTTTCAACAATATTCATGCTCTTTTTCACCTTCAGTTGTCCTGGTACCCAAGTCAAATCAAAGATGAGCTTAGATAAGTGGTCACTGATCATTTGATTTAAGGTGGTCACCACTGAAATATTTGAAGAGTTCAGCCATTGCTTTATCACTGGAATCTTGTCATCAGCTGACTTGTCAATTCTTTTCAACGATTCATAATGGCCACTTCTCATAACGTTTTGCAAATAATTCTCTGAGGTAATCTCTACCTCTAACAAATTCATTTCTGTATTCAATCCTTCGATACCCTTAGACACCAACTCAAGTTCTTTCAGACAATTTTGCCTTGACCTGTTCATCTTGGGTATACACTCCCTCATACTTTGTTTCAGCTTGTTGATATGAAAGGCAGCCAACTTCTCAGATTTGCTTTTCCCACCCACACGAACTATTCCATTCTGGCAGAATGCTAAAATTCCCTCCAGGAACTGATCCAAGGCATGGTTTGTGTAGCAGACAATGAGAATGGGGTCAGAGTTTTTTTCAGCATTTCCCCCCAACACATGTTGGTTTGTCAGCAAAATCTGCATTACCTTCAGGCCAACGTATGTTTTCCCGGTACCTGGCGGTCCTTGAATTAGAGCTAACTCTTTAGTTAGTGCCAGTATGGCTGCGTCTCTTTGTGACTCATTGAGGCACATCATTTCCGCTGGCGGCCACTTGGTTGTTGTCAGAACAGGAACACTAACCCCTCTAGTTCCTTTCATCAAACAAGAAATGTCATAAACTGGCAGGGGCAGAGTTACTCCTCCATGAAGCAAATACTTTGGCGGCTTCAGTTCTTTCTTACACTTGATGATGTAATCCTGTAATGGAAGATTGTCTGCCATTTCTTTCAAACCCTCTAACACAGGTTTATACATCTCGAAAAAAGCTGTTGTTTCTGCCATGATGTATGTATCTCTTGACGTTGAGTTGAACACAATGTCAAGTCCACTTTTAAATTTGACCGTGATCGAACCATTTTCCAAACTGCTAGCTTCTCTGCGAGCAACAGTGGCGAACACAACTGTTTCAAAGTTATCTTTGGATAGGCACAAGAGTGAACCAAACATCAAGCGCTTCGAAGAGTCCCATTTTATGCCTTTCAAGACTTCAAACTGAAGTAGATGATCAAGTCCTTCGTCAAAAATAGTTCCAACAATGTGAACATTAAAGTAGACCCTCAGGTCTTGGCAGTTGAAGTTTTTTTTCAATCCACTTTTTATGAATTCATTAATCCCTTTCTTGAGAGGGAGAATAAAATCCTGCCTCATGAGACGAAACTCTATGTCCAAATATTGGTTGATGTCTTCATACACACCCTCCGTCACAGCACGGCGAACAAACGGCCGAGCATCCTCTCTTAAGTCATAAACCGTTGGTACAACTGGCAAGTCCATAAAGTTATCAGGTGGGGCAGCCATATTCCCAGCATTCCACAGCCTGCCTCTTTTGGAGGCAACTTCTTTTTCTTCTTCGGCCTTGTAGACCTCTTTTGCTATAGTCAACATTTCTTTCAATGAGCTCAAGATCCTCTCATCTTCATTCAAGATCCTCTCATCTTCATTCAAGATCCTCTCATCTTCATTCAAGATCCTCTCGTCTTTATTCAAGCTCTCGGTGATGTCCCTACTGGCCAAATCTATCAGTTTTGTTGTAATGATAACACATTTGTAAGCAAATCTAGGAAGCTTGTCAAGCATTTGTTTCATTATGCTGAGAACAGATGTGAAAAAATCTGAGCCATCCACCCAGGGCGGGCCGTGGTTTTGCTTATCTGTTGTGTACTTGGTCAGGTGGCGATCCAGAAATTCTGCCTTGCACAAAACCTCAAGCAGCTGTTTTACGGATTCCTTCTGATATTGAGCTGTGATTGCACAGGCCGCAGCTTTCAGCAGCAGGCTGAAACACTCTGCATCCATCTCCCTCTGCTTTAGAAACTGCTCCAGCTGCTGGCGCTCTGTCAACATGGATAGGATCAGCTGACCTGCATCCTCGGTTCCAGCCCAGATCTTCAATCGTTCCAAAAACACAGGTGCCAACCTCTTTTCCTCATTCTCTCTTCTTTTCCTCTGCTCTTGCCATGCTCTCAGTCTTTTTTCATCACTCCTCTCATTTCTATCAATGTAACCCGTGAATCCATTCCCTCTTCCAGTTCTAGGAGCCCCAGACCCTCTCCTCCTGCCAGGACCCCCAGACCCTCTCATATATTGCCTCTGCACCCCATTTTCTTGCCATTCTCTGTTTTGAAAACTAGGATTGTTGTGAGATTCTTCTCGAATTCTTGTTCCCTGGTGGTGGACTGATGAGGATGACCTGAGGAAAGGAAAAAAACAAATTTTTCTAAAAATTATCTTAGAGAACTAAATCTAATAATGTAAAACTGATTTAACTTATCTGCTTATCTAATCCAACATATAGATGATATAGGGCAATTTTCTATATGCCAGCGAGACATGGACAGTGTACAGCAGGCATGCTAGACAACTAAACCATCTCCAGCATATGGTGGCAGGACAGAGTCTCTGATCAAGAAGTCCGACAACAGCTTTATCAGCATCTCCAGCATATGGTGGCTGGACAGAGTCTCTGATCAAGAAGTCCTACAACAGGCTGGCTTTATCAGCATCTCCAGGATATGGTGGCTGGACAGAGTCTCTGATCAAGAAGTCCGACAACAGCTTTATCAGCATCTCCAGCATTTGGTGACAGGACAGAGTCTCTGATCAACAAGTCCTACAACAGCTTTATCGGCATCCACAGGTGTATAACAAAGAGGACCAGCTGGATGAGCAGGACATGTTGTGCGAATGCTAAGACAGCATGAGCAGGACATGTTGTGCGAATGCTAAGACAGCATAAGATAACTAAAATTATTAAATAAAAACTGCTCTAAGTAACTTATATAATTTAAAAAACATGGATCGTAACTTATATATTACAAATAAAAATAAGAATACAGAGCACAATGTCGATAATTTAAAGATTACAATTTTAATATTAAAAAGTAGAAAAGTAGACTTTCCTTGCGGGATGCATTTTAAGAAATTTTGAATCATTCAAGTGGTTTTTTTAACTCGACTAGTTTTTATGACAAAGTCTTTTTTTAGAGGTTTTTTTTTATTTTCTACTTCTTAGTATTAAAATTGTAATCTTTAAATTATTGACAAAAGTAGAATTAATTATTTACTTTTTTAAACATCAAATGCTCACAAAATCTCTGTTAAAGTTACTTAATGCTTTACCAATGCATAAAACTAAAAAGTAGATTTGAGCTCATCCACTCACTCAATGAAGCAGACACAGTTAACCAAGATAATTTGAGCGACAGTGTCAACCCCCCTCTCTTATTTAGCCATTCACCAGGTGAACACTGAATGAGAAATCTTAAAATGTCCCATGTGTAAATAAAAATAATAACGCTCCATCAACACACCCACAAGATGGAAATGCAAGTAGAGAAAAAGTCTTAAAAAAAGAAATAAGGACTAAAATCTCAGGGGAGTGGGGGAGAAAATTGCATGATATCAATTAAACCCAGATTTGAAATCAAGAGGATTGGTATGACATGCAAGGATAACCCCAGCCCCAAAAGAAGATAACATTCATACCTAGTTGCACCTCTTTGATTTCTGCTCATGACTGAATGTTGCCTTGAGGAAACATGGATGAGCTGCCGTCCTCTAAGATGCTTTAAGATTCTTGGAAGTTTTTAGGTCTCTCAAAACCAAAAGGTAGAAAAAAAACAAGTGAAATTAACATCTATGTTACCTTATATCAATATAACTTGAAAATAGGGTTCCTAATTTTTTATAAAGTATACATTCATATATGATGAAATCACAACTAGTGGACAATCTGAATCTATGAAACTATAATATGCTACCACTAAAATCTAACAGTGAATCTATGAAATTATATGATAACATATCATTCTAAATCTATGCTAACATAGAATTCAAACACTAAATCTCTGCTAACATATCATTCTAGCATTGAATATATTTATGAAATTATATGCTTACATATTCTAACACTGAATCTATGAAACTATATGCTAACTTATAACTCTAATCAACACATTTATTTCATGCTTGTCACATGATTGTGATAAACTATAGGGATAATCTCTTGAGAATAATCTTTTTAAACTGCATCAGTCATCAGATTCAAAAATTCTGTTGGGTTTTATTGTCAATGAATAATTATACAAACGGGAAGAGTGGGAGAAATTTTTACAATGTGTACTCACAGTTAAACAATGATTTGAAATGTTCCGGGAAATTTGAATGTGTTATAGCAAGCCTTAGACAAGAAACTTCAAATATAAAAATGCTAAGAAAAATGTAGAGTAGAGATTTTTTTTTTTTAATTTGTTATAGAATATCTTTTTACCTCGCTTGACTTGGAGCGTGTGAAATATGCCATTCTTTTTAAAAACTTCTAAAACTTGTATTTCTTTATATCACATTTCCCTTTGATTCATTAGGAAAAAATGGTTCTGAAAGATTAATTTGAATTATTACAAAAAAAATTAATTTGTAAATGAAAAATTTAGGACTTGGACTAATAGTAACAGTAAATAGGCCTACCACTTGTCAATCAACCGTACAATTTATTGTATACCCTACCCTTTAACAAATCTTAATAATTATAAATATTTCATCATAATAATTAATAATATAATAATTATAAAAATAATTAAATTTGCTAAATGGATATTACACGATGACTGAGTGTACTACTACTCTGTCTAATCCCTTTAGTATAGACTATGGACTATAGAGTTTTACTAGAAAGTTGTCTAGTGTACTAGGCTAGTAGTAGTAGTAGTACTAAAAGACTAAACTTAAACCATTTTATTTGACCTTGGTGTAGCGAGGGTGTGGTGGTGGGGACAGAAATGTTGGGGTGCCAGACTATTAAGTGGGCTTTGGTGGCATTTTAATGTTATTGGCTTGGTGAATAATAATAATAAAGAGTTCCAGAGTTGAAGGGCGGCATACAAATTAAATCTAATCTCCTGGCTCCAAACCCTATCTACAGATAGACTACTTCTATAGTATAGTCCTTACTATCGCACAAATAATATATAATATAAACTAAAACAAGTAGACACTACTCACTTGTGATTGAAATGTGCTAGTCCATAAAAACTATGGCCATAATCATCATGCACTCAAACACCACACCACAGACATTCTCATTGTCAGGCTATGACATGAACATTAAAATTTATATTGAATAGGCCTATACTATTGACATATTGCCATCAATGACATGACTGACTGACACCTTAAAGTTGGATTAATTTAATACATGTTCATTGTTATTGTTATTGATAAATTTAGACAATAATAAATATAAATAATTTAAAAAAAAAAAAAAAAAACTATTGAGCCCTATACATGAACATTAAA
Organism: Lymnaea stagnalis; assembly: GCA_964033795.1. Classification (NCBI taxonomy): domain Eukaryota; kingdom Metazoa; phylum Mollusca; class Gastropoda; family Lymnaeidae; genus Lymnaea; species Lymnaea stagnalis. Next base: position 159,895 of record CAXITT010000650.1, on the reverse strand, counting down.
ATTTATATTGAATAGGCCTATACTATTGACATATTGCCATCAATGACATGACTGACTGACACCTTAAAGTTGGATTAATTTAATACATTTTCATTGTTATTGTTATTGATAAATTTAGACAATAATAAATATAAATAATTTAAAAAAAAAAAAAAAAAACTATTGAGCCCTACCCTTTATTCTTTACGTTACACATTTTATCACTTACTAACCACTTCTCTACTAACACTAACACTAAATCAACTAAATGTCAATGCCAAAAAGTTTGAAAAAGTACACACTAGTAAGTACTAGACTATACTGAGTATACTCTACTAATACTACAGTACAGTAGGCCTACACATACTACTCTTACTCTACAATAACTTTATTTTATTATATAAATATGGTAGGCCTAATCCCTAAAATAAGGGATTACCTTAAATAGATATAGTATTACGCATGGGTGGGCATTAAATAAAAACTTTAATTACTGGGCTACGCGCATGCATGTATCATGTAGCCTACTGTTAGTGTTTGCAACGCAGCCTTAATTCCAGGAATACGCAGGGCTGTGCCATTCGTGTCATTTCCTGGAAACTTTCCCAGTTTCATTATTAGAATCGGTGTCATCATTCTGAACCGTAATTCGATCGATTTAGGTGTAGATATTTTTGAATTACCTATACCAGGGGTCCTCAAACTTCTTAATCAGGAAACGGGTTCACTGCTCCTTAAATGCTTTTATGTGTGACGTGTGAATTGTAGTTTGAAAACAATAATATAAACTAAGAAAGATAGCATGTGCTTATTACTAACTACAACACTGACAACAGTACAGTACAGTCCTAACTATGAGGCCCCCGAACGGCGTACCCTATCTGTTTACGACAGATTTTCTAAGTTATTTGAAACAATTGTCATCTTGTAATTAATGTAATTTTAGTCCACCTGCACTTGAAGTGCTCTGTGCTGTAGCCTACATGGAAGCAGGGGGGACGGGGGGGGGGGAGAGAGCATCAATGAAACAGTGCATGCGAGCTGCTTCTTGGAAGAAAAAAAAAAGAGGGGGGGGGGTTAGTTAAAAAAAACTTGGCTCGCCTGCCCAGTGCCGTGAGCTAGGCCCGGTGCCGTGAACTTATTCGTGATAATACTCCACCGGGTGTTTCCCTGCCCCCCAAGCTATCTTGTCTTCTCTGTACTACCATAAACCTGCCGATGTCAGGTTAATTACTCCGTCATCTATTGTCATTGTACTTTAGAAGGGCCCTACTGTACCTAAGCCCATCGTTTCCCTTCTCAGGTCTGATCATTTGTCACATTGACAGAGAAATACTATTTATCTTTACATAAACTTTTTTTTTTTCGTTTTAGGTCACAGTTTTCTAATAATACTACATCTTATTCCATTATGGGGAAATTTTAAAGAATAATCTAAATTTTCATTTTATTTATGAAAATTGTACTTATGTTTTGAATTTTTTTAGGTGTGACGTGACCCGGGGGGGGAGGGGGGTTAAAGAATTTGTGACAGGGGGGTCTGAATTTTTATTTTTTTTTGCGTGACGTAATTTGCGAAAAAAAAAGCCCCTTTATTACTCGATATGTCTAAAGAACTTATTGCTGCTGGTTTAGAGAGTGACAGTGAAACCCTTAGTCTTTTATTCGATATGTGAACCCACTGGACTTCGGGGCTATAATTATGCCACTATAAAACTGTTGAATGCAGTTCCACCGAGTACTAGTAGGTTGTGTTCGAAGCCCAGTGGAGAGATTAGGGTGGTACTTTCGAATTTAATTTATGTCACTTATCAATTTTGTGTATGAGTGTGGGGGGGGGGGGTGCTTGTGGGAGTCACGTTAGCAACGCCAACCTCGACCTTCTCACGTCAATGTACTTCCCAAATGGATTACGGGACGATATGGGGGCCTCTATTTTTAACAAGTTCATGCTCTATCTGAAGAGACACAATATTGTTATAGCCACGTTTATTTCATTGTTTTGTGGGGTTTTTTTTTTTTTTTTTTTTTTTTTTTTGGGTTTTTTTTTTTTTTTTTTTGGTTTTTTTTTAAATTAAGGGTGAAGGAGCATTATGCTATTTATACGATTGTCTAACAAAGACGAATAAACTTAAAACGCAAATAATAATCCATACAACTTAAGATTGACAATCAGACACAAATAACTGAAACTGAATTCGAATCAACTTTATTTCACAGGGCAAGAAATGGTTAAATAAATATTTAGAATATAATTAAGCCAGAATAAATAATAAATATAATTTGAAATAGGCACTCATTTTTTAAAATAATAATTTTATAACTTGTAAAATTTTGTTAGTGATAGGATAGCTTGGCCTACGTCATGTAACGTTTCATTTAAATTATTACGTTGATATTTTGAATAATCTGTAATCCTTAACTTATTAACTAACTACAAGAAACAAAATGAAACATTAAATAAAATATAAGAAACTGTTCCAGTATTAAATAATTATCATAAAAAAATGATTGTCTTATCTGAGACATCCCACGCCATTTGGGGCCTCACTGCCACCTTTTAATTTGTGCAACACAAATTCAAATTTAATAGTTTAAAGATCTCAGTTTGATTATTAGAAAAACAACAATTTTTAAAAAAAATGTAACTAATATTTAAGCCTTACGACAAAATTCACAACTCCTGCCTGCAGAATAATTAGTTTTGTTATTGGGTCAAGAAATTTAAACACAGAATTAACAGATGTTACAGAAAAAATATAGAGAGCAATTACAGTGACAAAAACTTCACCATTTCGTTCCACCATAAAATGTTGATAACGAAGTGGCCAAGAATGGAAATAAATTAAAAAGATTATTTAACATTTTGAGTTGTGTTTGGCTTTTATTTTGCAAATGTATGTATATTGTATGCGTGTTGTAAGTGAACATTATATTTAACTAGTGTTATCTTTAATGAGGAAACATTTAAAAACAACAAAACAAATACAGGGCATGCCTGTAAATCTGCAGTCTTCAGCCCTCATGTCTTCAAAAATTTGAGACTCTCTTCTATACAAAGTAATGTTATACATAAAAGAAGTTTCCACAAATAACAATAACTTACAATATAACAAATAAACAAATAAATGACAAAATCAGACAGAGCTTTTGAACTATTATAAAGTGCCAAAAGGGTAATTAAAAAAAAAAGGCTAGACATAATTTAAATGAAGATTTAACATGTTGATGCTCTATCTTATAAAATAAGAATTACAGTTTAACAATTAATCACAACAAACAAGTTTAAAAGGAATCATACAACAAGTCATAATTAAAAAAGATGAACTTAATCATACATATAAAAGACTCTCATTCAAATTATATTGGGTGCAAGGACTTTCTAGCATTTAATTGTATTATTGAGGAACAAATATAAATATTTTGTTTTAATAACATTTTGTTATGCCACTGATCAACATTATACAATAAATGTCCAATGGCATCGTAGCTCAAATATTTTGAGTTTAAATGTAATTTAAATAAACAAAAATGTAATCCAGTAAATTGCTGGTTGCAACTTTGTTAATCTCATGGCTTCTTAGAATTAGTTATTACAATCTGCCACTAACAAAATAGAAATGTTGAAAATAAATTAATATGTGAGTTCTGATGAGGAAATTTTGTTGTACCGTACATTACTTTGTTTTCATGAAATTTTAGGTAAAATTCCCACAAATTCACCTATTTCACTTCAAGTTTTAGATTTCTACATTAAATTCTTGAGCCACCCCTGTAGAACCTGGACAACACCAGTTGAAATTGTAGCACAAAATAATAATATATTGAAAACATTATGAATGATATATAATCTTTGCTGTTCAAATGAAATGCAATGATGATCTTACTTGAGATCTTAGAAATGAATGACATTTAAATCAAAAGCATACACCAAAGTAAATTTATTTCAAATCACAATTTAATGTGTCAGCCAACTTAGCAGTTTACACAAAATTAAATTGAACAGCTAAAATATGCATAAAGATTTACTTTTCTCTCTAAATTAATGGTTAATATCTAAAAAGTGTGCACCAAATGTGTGGTTCACTCATTTAAAAAAATTTTGTTGTCTAGTCAGAATCTGAAGAAGAGTCGACCCATAAAGGAAAATCATTGCTTACTCTCTTGGCTACATCTGATCTGTAAACGATATAGAGAAGAAAAGGCAAAGAATTCCTTATAGTTTCCAAAACATCATAACAGTTCAATCTGTACCTAAATATATAATTCAATATGATAAAAATATAATATTTAAAACAATAGAGTAATTCAAGTTATTACAGGTACATGAAAGAAAAATGACTGAGTGGTGTGTTGGCTATTTAACCTGATTGATTCCATAGAAATGTAAACTGCTGAATATTAAATAGATCATCATCTGGAAATATGACACTAATAAATATTATTTGCTGTGTTACATGAGTTATGAAAAAATTATAACATTTTAATTTCTTAACATATTGGTATACAATCTTCCTCACCAAATCGTTTTCCTAAGAACATGCCCAGAGAAGATATTATATTTTAAATGCAGTTAGAATATTAAGTACAGCATTATGAGGTTGCAAACAGTTAATCTGCTTTACCTTTGTCTTGCTATGGCAGAAGTTAGAGCCAATCTTCTCTGTGCATCAGTCCTACTGGCAGAAGTTAGAGCCAAGCTTCTCGATGCATCAGTCTTAATGGCAGACGTGAGAGCCAAGCTTTTCTGTGCATCAGTCCTAATGGCAGAAGTGAGAGTGAAGCTTCTCTGTGCATCAGTCCTAGCAGAAACATAAGATGCCTTGACTGTTGCTTCAGTTTTAATTATTTCACACAGCATCTAGGAAAAATAAAACAGAATGATGAAACTGATGTCAAAAGATGCACACACACATTCTAAATGCCATGACCTTAAATGTTAATAATTAGTCATTTCATTTTTACTTAGACATTTACTCAGAATATTAGTTAGCAATTAAGTCTTGGCGGCCATAAATTACAATTATTTCTTCAGTAATCAGCTTGTAATCCTACCTCTTCATCCTTTGACAGGAGCACCTTCCTTGACCTTTCATAGGCTTCCTCCATCAGCTGACATTGAGCCTGGACAGTTGCAGCGTTAACATGGTCCTTGACCAGCCTCCTAACTGATACAATGACAAAATGTGCCCGCTCTTGGTCATCTGAGTTAGGTTTAAGCACACCCAGAGCATCCAAGCTTTCCTTCACTTGTGATTTGAGATTAGTTGGAATTTCGATATCATGCAAAGTGACCAGAGTGTTGAGCTGTGTCATGTAAGCTAACTCTAAACACCGGAGCAGCTCTGTGGTGAACTCACGCTTCTGTTGTTGTGTAACTCGTTTTGAGATCTTCAGAACAGCATTTTTTCTGAAGTTCAACATTTTTAATGAATCCATGTCCTTTTCAAGTGAAAATATATCACCCAAGACAAAAGCACATTTCAATTGAAAAGATATGGCTTCTTTTTCTGATTCATTCTTAACCTTATCCACTTCCAAATATTTGAAACCTGTCAACTGAGGATCTTCAATTTTCCTCTGTGACATTAATAATTTACTGAAATCTAGTTTGGTGATTTCATTCTGTTTTCTTAATTTTGCTTTAAGATATTCCCTTCTTTGACTTCTTGCCTTATTTAAGTTGTCGTATCTCTTACATTTCATGATAGGTTTTGAGCAGGCAGGACAGGGGAGAAAACTTGAGCCCTTGGCATCAAAGTTTTGTAGGTACTCATCCAACTCATTGACATAAAAAATATGGGAACATGAGGGAATTTTGATAATTAATCCTTTTGTGTTGGTTTTTGGGTTTAGCTGTAAATCTTGGGCATCTGATAACGTACTTGATGCAGCTTCCCCTTTCGTAGGGTCGGATTTATTATTCTTGCTGATGGTGTAGATTTGTTCACAGGATGCACACACGCACAGCTCACCACAAATCCCAGCACAGATGTGGTTGCAATTTTGTAATTTTAAGTAACATTTTTTTTTACCACCGCATTTTTCTGAGCAAATGTGAACTTTTCGTTTACATTTCATTGAACATGGTTCAGAATCACACATTTCCGAGCAAGGTTTTGGGCAGTCAACATGGAGGCATTTATGTGTGCACGGCTCAAGGCAAGGAGGACAGGAGTGGCTGCAGAGTTTAACAGAGTTGGGTGTGTTACAAGATCCATGTTCACACTCTACTGGACAAGTTTCTGAGCAAGGTAAACAAGGAGCTCCACAGAACCCTTTACACTTGTGTCCACAGGGTAGAGACTTGCCGCAGGGCTCTTCACAAGCCACGTGAACTGCTCCTTCCAGGCAGTTGGAACATTTACCTTTACAAGGGTGTCCACAGCCTAAGACAGAGCCACACACCTTCTGACACTCCACATGTGAAGATTTCAAATAACATTCAATTGAGCCCACATGTCCACAAGGCCAACAGTACTGTATTTTCATCAAGCACTTTTTATGCTTTGCATCTTTCCTACACTGGCCACAAGAGCCGGAGCACTGGTGCTCACAGTCCAGGACAGCGGAGCAGGGTTTCGAGCACACAGCTTTGATGGGAGTCAGATGGCAGGGCACCTGGTCTTCATGGTAACAAATGGGAATAATTTTTGGAACTTTCACAATGCAATCACCACAGTCCTGAAAGCACAGGCGAGAACACTTGTGACCCGAGGTACAGAGTTTGGCACATGGCTTTTTGCACTTGTAATCCTTGTGTTCAACATCATAACCATGGCAGAGTCTTGCACAGACATGGCCACACTCAAGTCGGTAACCGCAGGCTTGACCACAGCCTCCATAAGGACATTTGTCAAAATCAGTATCAAAGAGCATAAGTTGTTTGTTATTTGGGTGGTTCTGACAAACAACTTCCAGACCATCTCCAAATATTTTATCATTATCTGCTGTTTGAATTATTTTTTCCCATAGCTTGCTTTGAGTGCGCAGTACATTAAAGTTGCCTATGACAAAAAGCCCTTTCTTTGCTCTGGACAATGCCACACAAACTCTGTTGTCCACTTTCAAAAAGCCCACATTATTCTGTTCATTACTTCTGACAAGGGAGAGAAGAATTATGTCATTCTCTTCTCCTTGGAAATTGTCAACTGCTGTTACACGTACCTGTTGAAAGTCTTTACCAATATCTTCTCCCTTTTGCTCTCTGAGGATTTTCTTAATGGCAAACACTTGACCAGCGTAAGTTGCTAAGATCGTTATCTGGCTGGCTTCGTATCCTTGACACAGAAGATATTTATAGAGTGCAATCAAAAACTTGGCTTCATGTATGTTGGCTTTGCTCCTTGTATCGTCAACTTTTTCTTCTTTCTCTGTATGGTTGATGAAAAAAACATCTTTGCCAACTCCACGAATATGATCATACTTAAACACAGAAGAATGATCCTCAAGTTTACTATAGATGTGCCTCATTATCTTTGAAATCTCTGGTCGCATTCGGTGCTGTTCTTGAAGCAGCACATGTGGCACATCATTTTTAATAAATCTCTCGAACAGAGATATCTCCAGGCCATATTTTGTAGCTAATTCATAGACGGCTGGGTTAGGACGCAACTGTTGGTGGTCGCCAATCAATATTAGGTGGTTACATTTCTTGTTGAGGGCCGTCACGATGTGAGACTCCAGAACTTCTGCAGCTTCCTCCACCACAATGATCCTACAGCCCAGAGCCTGGAGTACGGCCCTGTGTTTGGCTGCCCCAGTGGTTGTCATACCGATGACTTTGGCTGACTTCAGCAATGCCAGTGTTTCTTCTCTATTTGCTTCTGTTTTGCGATCATAGGCAGACTTGTACTGCTCCACTAACTTTTCCATTTCTTCTGTAAGACTCACTTTGTATTTTGTAATCCACCGATTATACAAGGCAAACTTTTTATTCAAATCCAGTGTCCACAAATCCACGACATCATTCTCCTCCTCTTCACTCATCGGAGAAATTGAAATGAGCTTGTTTCGAATTCTACCAAAACTTAATGGTCTTCTGCCTTTTACTGTCCACCCTCCTTCATTTACCTCTTCTTGAATGTCCTCCTGAATCCCAAGCATCTCTGCCCGCTGTATGATGGAAACAAAATTATTGTCTCTTGCAGCTTTTACTTTCGAGCTGTAATTTACCCCTCCGTCGTCTTCATCATCATCAATTATTCTTGCATCCTGTTCTTGTTTTGAAGCTTCAGCATCATCGAATATTTCCTCTTTCACATCCACACCGGCCAAGATGTTGGTCAGGACTTGAATATCGTCCAGCTGATCGTGAAGACTTTTGTTCAGTCCCAGAAGCCATGTCTCCACTACAGATCCCAAGGGAGCATGACTTCTTTTTGTGCCTGTTCTAATATAACCATTAATGTCTCTAAAAACTGGTTCAGGAAGAATCATTTGCATTTCAAAATCTGAGAGAATTCTTTCATAGGAAGCGTTCATAATACTAGTGATTTCTCCCATCTGTCCGTTCATTTGGTGAACCTGTGAAAACCCACCCTGGTTTGTCAGAAATGCCATATTTTGGTGAAGCAGATCCCTGATGTTTGACAACCATTTCTGATAAAGGTTTGCTCTCTGCACAATGTTCATGTTTTCCATCAGTCCCATGGCCGTCGCCGGCTCAGGCCATTTCAAAACAAGTTTGGTCAGGTGATTTTTTATCATCCCGGGAAGCACAGTCTGCGGCGTATCATTGGAAGCATTGAGCCAAAGCCTCATTTTCTGCTTGCCAGATTCCATGTTAGGGGCGCCGTCACAAAGGGACTCATAATGATCTCCACCCATGACCTTCTTCAAGACGTCTTCCGTCTGAATCACGGTCTCAACCAACTCCATCGTCTTGTTCAGAATACTTATCTTATCTGACACAGCCTCTAGCTCTCTGTTACATTCATATTTTGAGTTTCTAACAGAAAGATCAGAGAATTTTTTTTCCACCCTTAATCTTTGTCTGAGATTTTTTATATTAAATTTCTCTAGCTTTTCACTCTTGTTTTTTCCACCAACTCGAACTATTCCATCGGAGCAAAAACTTAAAATTCCCTCCAGAAACTGGTCCAAGGCATGGTTTGTGTAACAGACAACAAGAATTGGGTCATCTGCATTTTCTTCATTGCCGGCCATAACACTTTTGTTTTCTAACAGAACCTGCATGACTTTCAGGCCGACATATGTCTTTCCCGTTCCAGGGGGTCCTTGTATGACAGCAAGTTCTTTGGTCAGTGCTAACATAGCAGCCTCTCTCTGGGATCGATTCAGACGCATTAACTCAGGCTGGGGCCATTTTACAGTGGTTAGTACCGGGTATTCATGAAAATCTTCATGAAGCATTAAACACGATAAGTTATAAACAGGCAGTCTCATGATGCCGCCTGATGGGAGAAGGTATTTTGGAGGTTTCAACTCCTTTTTACATTTAATGATATAATCTTGCAAAGGAAGATTATCAATCATCTCCTGAAGACCTTCTAGGACATGACAATAGGACTCAAAGTAAGCTGTCGTCTCTGCCATGACATAAACATCATTTGATGTTGAGTTGAACACTAGGTCCAAACCACTTTTCACATTTACTGTGATATTTCCTTTGGCCAGCTGACCAACCTCGCGGTGAGCCACTGTTGCAAAAATTACTGTCTCAAAGTTGTCTTTTGATAAACACAAGAGGGATCCGAAAATCAAACGTTTTGAGAATTCCCATTTGACAGAAGCTAATTTTGAGACATCAAATTGTAGAATGTGATCAATGCCATCTTTAAACACCGTACCTACGATGTGAACATCAAAGTATAACCTCAAATCAGAACAGTTGAAATTTTTTTTGCACCCGGCAGCTCTGAACTCATTTATACCTTGCCTCAAGGGGAAGATAAAATCCTGCCTCATGAGACGGAACTGAATGTCCAGATAATGTTGGGCATCATCATAAGCCCCATCTGTGACTGCACATCTGACGAATGGATTTGCGTCTGCTTTCAGATCATGGGCTGTTGGAACAATGGACAGCTCTAGAAAATTATCTGGTGGCTTGTCATTTTTGCCTCCTTCCATAAATTTTCCAGCCTTTTTAACAGATTCTTTCTCTATTTCTGTCTTACGGACTGCTTTTGTTTTTATTAATAGTTCTTTTATAGAGTCTAGCAATGTCTGATTTTGACTAATGTTATCAATGGCAATTGCCGTGTTTAGAAGGTGTGAGCTCGCCATCGTACACTTAAAAGCATATTTTGGAAGCTTGTCCAGCACTTCTTTCAATATACTGACCATTGATGTAAAAAATTTGAGGGCATCTTGCCAGTATGACCCACTTATTTCTTTATCAGTGACATACATAATCAAATGTTGATCCAGGAAACGACTCTGGCAGATGACATCCAGGACTTGTTTAATGGACTCCTTCTGGTGCTGCGCCGTAATGCCGTGGGCAACTGCTTTAACAAACAGCGTGCACCAGTCTTCTTTGATCCTCTCCTCATTGAGAAAATTCTCTACCTGTTTGCGTTCAGTTGCCATAAAGAGGATCAGCTGCCCGGCATCTGCAGTCTCCGCCCATGTCTTCAGCCTCCCGTATGTCATGGGTCTAACCATACGCTCCCCACCTTCTCTGTTACTTCTTCTAGCTCCGCTGTCATTCCTGTTTCCTTCATCGTCTTCTCTATATCTTCTCTCAAGGCTTCCACGAAATCCTCCTCCTCTTCTGTGGTCCATTGCTCCCCTTGCTCCACCTCTTCCTCTACTTCTTTCACCAAACCTTTCCTCGGGTAATCTACCACTGAAAGAGTTTTAAACATTTATCTCATTTATGTGGGTGCAGTAACTCTAACCATTCATAAAATTACTTTATATTTCTGATTAAGTGGATCAATAAAACCTTACATTATAATTTTATATTAATGAAATCTAGGTAATTATAGAATTATCTTGCAAGACAGTATTTGGCGACTGAAGCCTTTAAATCCTTTTAAAAAATTAGGCTCCTATTCGGGTTTTAAAATGTTTACTAGAACTTGAAAAATAATTATTTTCTAAAAGTCGCCATCTTTGAGAGTCATTGGATAACAGGTGCTCCCTCTGATCCCTAAATGATGCACTTTATAAGGATGCAAGGTGGTTTAAAAGTATATCCAACCTAATAGGCATATTCATAAACTTGCAACTATCACCACAACATTTATAGCTTCAATAACAACATTTACAAGCAGAAAACATTTTAAAATCATGTTGTTATTTGACTGAGCTCAAATAAAGTAATCAGGCAAGCTTTTTTATAATTTAAATATAAACTTTGAGGTATCTGAAATACCCTGTCTTTGATTTTAATCAGATGCCAATTTATAACGAAATGTTTTTTTAATTTAGCTGTAAAAAGAAATTATGCTATGATACCGTTGATCATCTGTGAATCCTCGATTTTCTCTTTCTACTCTAGATGGAGCAACTGTAGAATGCCTTGCTTTAAATCTAGGACAAATTAAAAAACATGATCAATTAATAAATTATTTTTATTTCCAGTTTTTATTGAAATTGTTCTGTTATAACCTGAGGATAAACATTTATTTATGGTATTTTTAGTTTAGATTTTTTTGAAAGAACTCTGAATAAATGATAGCCAGTACAAGTACAACAACATTTATTTCTAATATTAAAATCTTTAATCAGAATGAACTGACCAAAAGTTTCCATCAAACCATTTTTATTTATTATATTAATAATTTAGAGTGTTGAAATCTTAGGTAAAAAAGTAAAATTACCTGAAATGTTTTTAATCCCAAGGGGGAGACAAGAAACAAATATTTTTAAAAGTCATACTCACCCCTCAAAAGACATTTTTAAACAGATTTAATTGAACTGTCTTCAGTGTATCTCTTGTCTGTTAGTCTTCATATGAAAAAGCTAGGAGGAAATGAAAAATAAATGCATTATATTTTACGTTTTCATTTGATAACTGTAGTATAGACTATATACTAAGCCACATTAGACATTAGTTACATATTCATAGGTTACAGTTTTTAATATTAATACTAACACCCTCTAAGCTGAACAGACATTCTCATGGTCATTAGTATCACATCAAATATTATTGTGCAGCACAGTAATCCCTGTTTTATTTTTATCCTAAAGAAACGTCTTCGTTCTTAACAAATTACAGCAATTAGTGGAAGTTTATTTTAATTATTTATAATATATTTATTATAAGTTAGCACTATAATTAATAAGGTGTAATGACATTGTCATTGACATCCAGTTACAGTTAACGAAATGTTTATTTGCTATTAAAATAATTAAAGTGGCCCGTGAAGCCTTTTACTTTTAATAATAAAAGTTTTATATTTGGGTTGGCCACCCTGCTCTAAATTCTAAATCATTTAAAGTTTAACTTAAATTTATTCCTCACTTAACTTCAAACATGCAAATTTTTCATTTAACTTTTTATCAAAATCAAAGTTCAATCAATCAATGGCTGGAAAAAATAATAAAGTCATTACTTCTTACTTTAATAAAGTTTAATTTTTTTTAAAAGTAAAAAGGAAAAGCTTTGAAAAGGCAATCACGAATCACATACTATTTATTATTATTATTAGTCTCACTTTATCATTTTACTTAGTCATAAGTCTAAGTTGACTAACTAAGTCAACTTAGACTTAATGAAAAGTTAATGAAAGTTAGTGACACACATTTCACATTCACAGCAGTAGGCCTACTGTTTTTGTAAGTACTTGACTTTATTAATTAGCAGTAATATATACGGACTGCAGAAGGCAAAGGCAGATCACTTTATTACTTTATTTATGTCTAATTTTTTGTCCAAATCATTTTTGTCAAATGAATGTCCGTAATAAAATCTGAACTTCTGAACTGAGTGGACACCCGCACGGGTAACGTTCTGACACTAAGTTCTTGGTGTTAGGCCTTCGTTCACCTTATTATTCTTGTTAGCCACATACAATAGTCAATAGCCTACAAGTGCAAGTAATCTTGGACTTTTTTCATTCTGACGAATCGCAATGAACGGCTACTTTCCAAGAAACTGGGAATTTCCGCAAGCCGTACGACGGTTTCATTACACGCCATAATAAACTCGGATCACGTGACAATTTCACCTCGACATAGGCCTAAACAATGTTATCTTCTTATCTTCGTACTTGGTTTCAAAGCTATGCAAAGCTCATACACGTATTTAAATTTTTAATTATACCGTGGTGCTTAATAAACCGGACAACCAAAGCAAAAAATGCAAAGAAACAGAGAAAAGGATTTATTTAGTCCATTTTTAATCGTCAACAATTTTTAGTACTTTTACTTTTACTTTTAGTTAGTTTTAGTGTTTTAGGCTTAGGCGTTGATTTTGCCAGACTTTGACTTTGGGAAATTTTTTTACCCCCCCCCCCCCCCCCCCCCCCCCCCCCCACCTTTCACGGACCCGCCTAATCAATTATGTCAACAATTGTTTACATACACCCCGGGCAAAAATCAGTGTAAAGGTCTGGCTAGTCCACTGGCTACCTCTGGTTAAACTTTGTACATGATTGACGTGTGCTATAAACGGGGAAACCCGATGTAACGAAACAGCAACCGGTTTTTATATAATTTTAGCCTAAGTTTGTTTTTTGTTTTTTTTTAAATTAATTTTTTTAAACATGTTTACCTTTAAGTGGAGATTTCCAACACAGAAAATGTACGCATCGAATATATATCTATATTTGATAGGCATATACCTATATTGCTCTGTAATTTGTACAATTGCTGAGATCCCCTTTCTTTGGGATCTTGATGAGGTACTTCTCTCTAATCTTTTGGAACTCTCTCTTCTTCCCATATCTTTTCAAACAGAGGGTGCAGCATGTTGACTATGGTATTTATGTCAGCTCTCATCCATGGGCGCCCGCAGGTAGGGGCAAGGTGGAGCACTTGCTTGATTGGATAAAAAAATTTTAGACAAAAATAGACAAAAAAATTATTAAAGTAAAGAGAAAATAAAGAGAAAGCAACTAAGCTGATGTCCTATCCTCTCTTTCACCATACAAATACACTACAGTAAATTACAACTATATTAAAACATTACTCAAAAGTTTTGCCCCATCTGAATTTTTTTTTGCCCCCCCCCCCTAGAAAGTTTCCTGCGGGCGCCCATGCTCTCATCATCTCTGCTGCGATGTTGTCCGGTCCCGGTGATTTCCCAAATTTTAATTTGAGCTGCTTGATGGCCAGAGCTATTTCTTCCTGATTTGGTGCCCCATCTTCTATTTGTAGGTCTTCATTTGCCTGTTGTATGTCTGGTGTGTCTGTGGGTAGGGGTCTGTTTAATAGTTCTTTAAAGTATTCCATCCATCTTTTTTCTTGCTCTTTCCTTTCTGTTATAGCTCTACCTTCTCTATCTTTGACAGGTCTCTCCGGCCTTTTGTATCTCCCTGGCAGTTTTCTTGTAATGTCGTAGAGCTCTTTCAAGTTGCCCTTCCTGGCTGCTTCTTCTGCTGTTGCTGCTAGGCCATCTATGTAGGCATTTTTATCTTTTTTAATGCTGTTTTTTACCTTTTGGTTTGCTTCTTTATATCTCTCTTGCGCTTTCGTTTTCTCCGCCCTGGTGCGGCTGCTGTTAACTATATTTTTCATTTCTCTTCTCTCTTTTATTTTTTGCAGTGTGTTTATTGAGAGCCAGTCTTTTTGTTTCTGCTTCACTGATCCTAAAACTTCTTGGCAGGTGGGTGTTACAGACGTCTTTATACTTTGCCATATATGTTCTACTTGGTCATCTTCTGTTTGGTCTTCTGTTTGATCTTCTAGCGCTTGGAACTTATTTCTCAAGGTAGCACTAAATTCTTCCCTTTTCTGCTTATTTGCCAAAAGTGCTACATTGAATTTGTTTCGCTTAGCAGTTGGCTGTTCCCAGTTTTTCTTCAGCTTTAACTTAAGTCTAGCCCAAACAAGATGATGATCGGATGCAACATCTGCTCCTTTTTTTGCTCGTACATCTTGTAGAGACTTTCTAAATTTGTTGCTGATACAAATGTGATCTATTTGGTTTTGAGTTTTTTTGTCTGGGGATACCCATGTTATCTTGTGGATGTTTTTATGTTGAAATTCGCTTCCTCCAATAACAAGCTCATTTGTTGCCCAGAAGTCTGCAAGTCTTTCTCCGTTCTAATCTACTCTCCTACACCGTGGTGTCCCATGATTTCCTCATACCGATTGTTGTCTTTTCCAATCTTGGCGTTAAGGTCTCCCATTAACATGTTCAGGTCTATATTTGGGAATTTTTTCAATTATTGCTTGTAGTCTATTGTAGAATGTTTCTTTCTCTTCTTCTTTGCTATCCTTGGTGGGTGCATAGAAGTGTATTATGTTCATCTTTATTTTCTTTTTCTTGGTTCAGAGGGTTGCTGTTATTATTCTTGGTTCATGGGCTTCCCATCCTATCAAAGCCTCCTGTTCCAACCTTGACAACATCAAAGCGGCTCATTGCGTGTGTGGAGCATCTTCCTCCTCACGCCCCGAGTACAATAGCATTTCTCCAGAGGCCAAAGTTATTTTCCCAGCTTGTATCCATCTTGTTTCACAGATGCCAAGCAGTGTAAGTCTGTAAGATCTCATTTCTGCTGCCACCTGCGCTGCTTTCCCTGCTTCATACAGGGTTCTGACGTTCCACGTGCCTATGTTTGTTTCCTTAGAAAGGCCAGTATAGCCTGGGTTTGGCCACAGGCTTCATAGTTCTTCTTGGAGAAGAAGAGACCTCTCTTCTCAGGGCTGAAATTTGTTTTTTTTTTTTTTTGTTTTTTTTCTTGTTTACATTTCTGTAGCAATTTTTTACGGGTGAGGTAGCTGGCCTCTCGCCAACCCTCCTCCTAGCTGGCCTCTCGCCAACCCTCCTCCTACCTGGCCTCTCGCCAACCCTCCTCCTAGCTGGCCTCTCTCCAACCCTCCTCCTAGCTGGCCTCTCTCCAACCCTCCTCCTAGCTGGCCTCTCGCCAACCCTCCTCCTAGCTGGCCTCTCGCCAACCCTCCTCCTAGCTGGCCTCTCGTCAACCCTCCTCCTAGCTGGCCTCTCGCCAACCCTCCTCCTAGCTGGCCTCACGCCAACCCTCCTCCTAGCTGGCCTCTCACCAACCCTCCTCCTTTTGCTTGGGACCGGCCTTGGCGGAGTTAGCAACAAATTTCAGTATTAGTATTGTTAATCAGATTATGCTCTAGCATTAAATAAAACAAACCCAGTTAAACCTTAGCAGTATTGTGGGGAGCCATGACATGAGTAGGACCACTTTGTCAGAGGAACCATGACAGGAGTAGGACCACTTTGTCAGAGGAACCATGACGGGAGTAGGACCACTTTATCAGACCCCTTGAGGTCAGCGGTTAGCCTAAATCCACGCAAGCACAAAATAACGGCTAGGCATTCAGCTGGTGACCTAGTTTACCGCTACAGGATGTGAGTCCAGTCCTCGAAGAAGATGGCATTGTGTCACTCTCTTTTGAGCAACACCTGCAAGCTCGCGAAAGGTGAGTTCCACTTACACAAAATGCCCAGCACGTTAGAGAGAGGTGAGTTCCACTTCCACAAAATGCCCAGCACGCTTGAGAGAGGTGAGTTCCACTTCCACCAAATGCCCAGTTATTTGCCGGGCTTTACAAACTATTTTTGCATGTTTGCGTCAGTGCATCTATAAACACTGAAACTTTATAGGCCCCAGAAAATATTTTTGATAAATTCAAAATGCAAGAATGCATTTTTGTACATAATTAACTTTAGTTTTGCATCGTTATACAATTAATTGGAGAGCAACGGGAGAGATGCTAGTTAAGATTTTTTTGTGTCACTTGACCTCAGAGCCATCGTGTGAGGTCTGCAAACCGTGTAGATGCATGGGGCCTCGTATATTTTAGGGTCTTAAAGTTGTGCTGTAATTACTTTAAATTATCAACTTTTACTGCAAGGTACGAAAGGACAAACCCGAAAAGTATCAGGATACCAGAAAAATTCAAGCGACGTCTCTGCTTGACTAAGTGTGTTATACAATATATATTTCTTTTATTTTATTTTATTTTTTTTTTAAGTTTTAAAAATAATATATTTTTGTGGTAAACTACATAAAAAATAATGAATTGACTACAAAATATTATTACAATTTTTAAGAGAATTCCTTCCAAAAATAGGTATCCATCATAAATACAGAAATGCTAAAATAGTTTTACATTTTGAATAAAAAAAAGAAAAACCAAAAAACACACGTTTATTTCTAAATATTTCCAAGTTTTACCAAAGTCAAAAAGAAAAAAAAAAAAAAAAGCTTTTCTGTAGAAAGGGCGAGACAGATTTTTATGGGTTTTCAAAATTGGTTTTAATTTATAAATCGTATGTAACCAACATAACTGTTAAGAAGGCGTGAGTTTTTTTTNAAAATAAAAAAAAACAAAAAATATTTTAAAATATAAAAAAAAAAAAAAAAAAACAAAAAACAAACCATTAATAAAAAAAAATTCCAAGTTTTAACAAAAGAAAAAAAAAAAAAAAAAAAAAAAGCTTTTCTGTAGAAAGGGCGAGACAGATTTTTATGGGTTTTCAAAATTGGTTTTAATTTATAAATCGTATGTAACCAACATAACTGTTAAGAAGGCGTGAGTTTTTTTTTAATTTTTTTTTTTTTACAAAAGTCATCATATATTAATTAATGTGTGATTGTTTTGTGAAAGAAGTCGTATAAAAATAAAGTTTAAATTATTAATATTCAGTCGATGGAGATGTTAGGTTTAGATTTTCGAACTACTATAGTTTGCTTCAGATCACTTACAACTTGGCTCTTCAATAGTATACTTTAAAACATTTTTTCCCAAAGAATTTGTTAACTACTACCAAAAATTGCATTACAAGTTATTCGAAATACTAGATCTAAAAAAAAAATATTTAAATACGTTTTTTTTAAAAAATATCTATTCTTTCTACTGGATTATCATCTGCAAATGAATTTTTTTTTTTTAAATAGTTCAAAAAGCTGGGGGAAGAGTGTTTATTATTCTCATAATTAAACAGAGAAAGTCGTTGGGGATTTTATAAATAAAGGCTAAATAAAAAAAATTAAAATAAATAATTTTACTCTGCTGTTCCCGAAACTGTGTTACAAAATTAGAAACCCACTCGATTTAATAATAATTTATGAAATGTCCACTATTTGTATGCAACCGGTAAGTTCCAAATTTTTTGTTTTAAAATATCGTTTTTTTTTTTTGTGTTTTTTTGTTTGTTTGTTTTTTTTTTTTTTTTTTTTTTTTTTTAAAAAATTTTTTTTTTTTTTTAATTTTTTTTTTTTTTTTTTTTGTTTTTTTTTTTTTTTTTTTTTTTTTTTTTTTGCTTTTTTAAAAAAAGTTTTTATTTGATCTAACTCAATATACATGTATGGAATCTACTACATTAAAAAATATGCTAAAAACGCATTTTTTAAAAGCATTATGCTATTAAACAATTTATAATTAACACTTATGTCTACTTTAACAGTCATGCTTTTATGATGAAATATAATTTGAAAACAGATTGCACATGTTTATTACTTAGCAAGAACTATATTCAATTTATAGCCTTTTATATCGATGGAAAGTTAGTTTAATACAGTTTATTTAAGTCTTTCAACTTGCGCAGCTGCAAAATATAAATAAATAAAAATACCGATATATGCGAATAAGAAAAGTAAGTTTGGCTTATGATCAGGATCGGCCAATTTTCAAAACCATACGATATTTATAATTGAATTCTGTGAGCCTGTAACAAGATTAACGTGAACGATATGGATCATCAAAATATCAATATATATCGAACAAAGCGATATTGTATTGGTTCCATTCATTGTAACAGATGATAGGCACACACGTCTATTACCTTTTAAATTTCTATACAAATTAAATTTAGAGTAGTTTTTTTATTAATTTTTTTTCTTACACATTTTCCCTCGGGGGGCACTTGACTTGCTCCGGGGGTATGCATGAAAGAAACCCTGTTTTCTACGCCACCGCAATTAAAAATATAACACTAGCCCCCCCCCCCCAGCATCAACTCTTGCTACGCCACTGTAATGAACAAAGAGCACTAGCCCCGGTGGCGCTAACCTTAGCTACGCCATATGACCAAATGGCACTAGCCCCGGGGGCACTAGCCCTTGCTACGCCCCTGAAATAAACATATGGCGACTTGTAAAAAATTAAAAAAAAAAAACTCGTGCATTTATTTTAACACATATTTATTTTTAAAATATCTAGGATTTTTTTTTTTAATATGCACACGCACACAAAAATCCTAGAAAGAGATTTGAAAATCTAAAAACTGGTGTACAAAAATCCTGATATTTAAAAAAGAAAATCAGTTGTTAATTCAATATTAGGCGTCATTAAATAGGCAATTACAATATTATTCCTGTTTAGGCCTACTTGTGTGTATACAGCAAAGTATGTAAGCAAAGTATGTCAGCAAAGTATGTCAGCAAAGTATGTCACAAAAGTAAAAAAAAATTAAGATATTAAAAACGAGGTAAATTTTAAAATGATCTCATTATTATTATTGAATTATTTTATTTTCGTTTAATACGGGGTATACATACACATAATTCACCGGGTTTAAATTTTAAGAAAGAAAAAAGAAGACCTAGACTTTATACGATAATAAAAAATTATATAAATAAAGATTAAGTAGCTTTTTGTGTTTCATTTTTGAGGAGTATTTCAGACCTCGAGATTTGGAGTTGTGGCAAAAAAAAAAAAGGAAAAAAAATAAATTTAAAAAAAAAATGTTCCAATTGACACTTGTAACCAAAATGTTTATGGGAAAAAAATATCGTGTCTTTTAAAAAAAAAAAAAAAAAAAAAAAAAAATAAAAAAAAAAAAAATTTAAAATTAAAATTTTAAAAAAAAAATTTTAATGAAAAAAAAAAAAGTTTATTTAAAAAAAAAAAAAAAAAAAAAAAAAGAAGATTAGTCTCTAGTTGGCGATGTCATAGAGTATGGGGGGGTTAGATCTAGGGGGTGAGCTCTGAAAAGGTCTTTTTTTAAAAAAGAAGATTAGTCTCTAGTTGGCGATGTCATAGAGTATGGGGGGGTTAGATCTAGGGGGTGAGCTCTGAAAAGGTCTTTTTTTTTTTGCGTGACGCAATTTGCGAACGACTCCTCAGAAATTCGGTCTTATCGCTAGGCCGATCAAATGAGTTTGTTCTTATTTATTTTTAGTTTTCAGCCTTTCTCATACTCACTCAACCAGATACAACCGGCATAGACCAGATTTTTATCCCAATCTATGTCATGCCCAACCTTCGACTGTCATTTATTTTGATTTATCCAAATATAGGCCTACGCACAAAACAACTAACAAGTTATATTAATACCATAATAATGCAAATATATTTAGAATACAAATATTTTAAAAGTATTCAACAAACGTTTTGAGAGTAAAACAATCATTTTCTTTGGAAGATTTAAATGAATAAAATTAAAAGTTATGAGCATAGTCTAAATACGGAAACAAATATTTATTTTATAATACTTTTAAAAGAAATAAGTATGTAATATAAAAACGGCTAATTCCTCTGTTCAGAGTCCTCTGTCCAAATGCCCCGATGCCCAGAAGACATAACAACGTTGAAATATAGTAGATAGGAATTATTCATTTTGAGACCGCATATTTCCCTTTCCATATTGGCTTAAGTTAAAGTGAATTCAACGCTTTCGGTATACTACAGTGTTATTTGAATATGTGAACTACAATGTATTTTAAAGGGTCGGTGAATTGTTTTTAATAAATGAGACGAAAAGGTGTGACTGGAGATGGTAGGGCGTAAGGGTGAGACAGGAGATGGTGGGACGTAAAGGCGTGACATAAGATGGTAGGGCGTAAAGGGGTGACATGAGATGGTAGGGCGTAAAGGTGTAACAGGAGATGGTAGGACGTAAAGGTGTGACATGAGATGGTAGGGCGTAAAGGGGTGACATGAGATGGTAGGGCGTAAAGGTGTAACAGGAGATGGTAGGACGTAAAGGTGTGACATGATATGGTAGGGAATAAAGGTGTGACATGAGATGGTAGGGCGTAAAGGTGTGACATGAGATGGTAGGGGGTAAAGGTGTGACAGGAGATGGTAGGACGTAAAGGTGTGACATGATATGGTAGGACGTAAAGGTGTGACATGAGATGGTAGGGCGTAAAGGTGTGACATGAGATGGTAGGGGGTAAAGGTGTGACAGGAGATGGTAGGACGTAAAGGTGTGACATGAGATGGTAGGACGTAAAGGTGTGACATGAGATGGTAGGACGTAAAGGTGTGACATGAGATGGTAGGGCGTAAAGGTGTGACATGAGATGGTAGGGCGTAAAGGTGTGACTGAAGATGGTAGGGCGTAAAGGTGTGACTGAAGATGGTAGGACGTAAATACGTTTTGGTAAGTGGGTCGAAGGGGTTAGCAGACGAAAATATGGTGGACTTATGGGAGGAGGAAATCTGTGGGGAGAATGTGAGGGAGGAAATCTGTGGGGAGAGTGTGAGGGAGGAAATCTGTGGGGAGAGTGAGAGGAAGGAAATCTGTGGGGAGATTGTGAGGGATGAAATCTGTGGGGAGAGTGTGAGGGAGGAAATCTGTGGGGAGAGTGTAAGAGAGGAAATCTGTGGGGAGAGTGTAAGAGAGGAAATCTGTGGGGAGAGTGTAAAGAAAGGAAATGTGTGGGGATGCCAACCAAGTGGTCTGGGAGCGGGATATAGGACGATGGGAGGAAAGACTTTCAAGTATCCATCCATACATTAACAGATTCAAAGGAGCATAGTCCTAAATTGTTCATAACTGATTATTTTAAGATTTTATTACCAGCAGGCATAAAATACATCTGTAAGCAGATTTGCTTTAAAAAAATATCTCAGCAAACATAAAAGGTGTGCATATTATGACAGTAAGAGTAAGAGTTTATGAATAATATAACTGGAAAAATCGTTGCAAACAAAAAAAAGACATTAGTTTAATTCAGAATCTGACGCGTGGTTATCTAACTTATCTGTCACAGCTGTACAAGTGATCAATGTGCACAGGATGTATGGTCATCAAAATTAGCACAGTCGCAGCTGTACAAGTGATCAATGTGCACCGGATGTATGGTCATCAAAAGTAGCACAGTCGCAGCTGTACAAGTGATCAATGTTCACCGGATGTATGGTCATCAAAAGTAGCACAGTCGCAGCTGTACAAGTGATCAATGTTCACCTGATGTATGGTCATCAAAAGTAGCACAGTCGCAGCTGTACAAGTGATCAATGTTCACCTGATGTATGGTCATCAAAAGTAGCACAGTCGCAGCTGTACAAGTGAGCAATGTGTACCTGAATAATATCCTTCATTAAATTCTTGAGGCGATGACTCCATCCCACGTCAATTCTTTCTTTAATGGTTACAATACTTTAAGAGAATCTAGAAGAAGAAAAAAAAAGTATGTTATTATTGTACAGCTATCACTTCCCAGTTTTTGAATAAATGGCAACAGCTTAAATAAGTGATAACGGCTGCTATAAATGGCGACAGCTGATGTAAATGGTGACAGCTGATGTAAATGGTGACAGTTGAGGTAAATGGTGACAGTTGAGGTAAATGGTGACAGTTGTTGTAAAAGGTGACAGTTGTTGTAAAAGGTGACAGTTGTTGTAAATGGTGACAGTTGGTGTATATTGTGACAGTTGGTGTCATTCGCATGATTACATTTTTAAGAAAAATTTAATTTCAGTTTTAAAAAAATAATAATTCAGCATCCTGTGATAAAGTGGTTACAATCATTCAGCATCCTGTGATAAAGTGGTTACAATCATTCAGCATCCTGTGATAAAGTGGTTACAATCATTCCGCATCCTGTGATAAAGTGGTTACAATCATTCAGCATCCTGTGATAAAGTGGTTACAATCATTCAGCATCCTGTGATAAAGTGGTTACAATCATTCAGCATCCTGTGATAAAGTGGTTACAATCATTCAGCATCTGTGATAAAGTGGTTACAATCATTCAGCATCCTGTGATAAAGTGGTTACAATCATTCAGCATCCTGTGATAAAGTGGTTACAATCATTCAGCATCCTGTGATAAAGTGGTTACAATCATTCAGCATCCTGTGATAAAGTGTTTGTTTTAAAACAATGCGTTTGGTTTTGTTGAACAAATTTATAGAACAATCAATCATTGGACAAGTCAACTGAAATACCTAAAACTTAATTCAATCATTAACGCTATGCTGACAATTTATTTGTACAACACTATTCCGACAATTTATATGTTCAATATTATTCTGACAATTTATATGTTCAATATTATTCTGACAATTTATATGTACAACACTATACTGACAATTTATATGTGCAATATCATCAAAAGACATGTGCTTATATTTTGACAAATAAACGAATCTTTTGTTTTTTAAATTAATTTTTTCAACATCAATTTTTAGTTATAAATTAATTTTTTCAACATCAATTTTTAGTTATAATTTAATTTTTTCAACATCAATTTTTAGTTATAAATTAATTTTTTCACGTTTTTATTTATAAGATTGTTGACATTGCTCCAGTGTACCTCGACTAAATGCCACCCGGAGGTAAATGTAAAAAAAAAATAAAATTGCGCCCCACGCCCATATATTAAATAATATTGACGGTAATAAAACCCAAAAGGCCCACCACCCACAGCCCCCCCCCCGGGCGTCGCGTTCTTCGTCCCTTCTCGCGTCACTGATTATTTAATTAAGCTCATTTATTTACGACACAAATGATTAAATCCGTTAATCTGAGAAGGTTTTTGTTTTTCTTGCCTTATTCTTTCCAGGTATGACATCCTGTCTGTTCTTTGAGAAGTCAAGTCTGTTCTTGGAGAACTCAAGTCTGTTCTTAGAGAAGTCAAGCCTGTTCGTGGAGACGTCAAGTCTGTTCTTTGAGAACCCGTGAATGAAGCAGATCCTGGCGAAACATGAAGAGACAAGTGCCCTTCCGTCGTGATCAAGTCACAGAGCATCTGAACAGGTTAATTTTAAAATGTGTATGATGAAATGGAGATTTTACACACACAAACAAAAATTTAAAATTTTAACTGTTTATAATTTTTTTTTAAATGGCATTAGAGCCAAAAGATATTTGGAAACTTGAAAAATAATGTATCCAACATTTGATTCTTAAGTTTCATAAATAACTTTTTAAAAACAAATCGTAGTATGCCACATTTTGGAGAATGGGAAAACCCCATTGTCATCTATCCATATTTAGTTTGTCTCCAAATTAAATTAAATGCAACGATCAAAGGCTATTTTTTTTTAAATGAAAAATTATCCCCCCCCCCCGGAAAAAAAATACCATCTAAAATTTTTAAAGTTACCATTTCATCTTTGGACCTCAAAATCATTTTTGATCGCTCATAGACTTCCCCCATCTGCTTGATCTTAGTTTTTACACTGTAAGGAACATTAAGATCTCTTGCTAGCTGCCTCAGGCACTTGAATGTTTCACGCATTATCTGCCGGTCTTCTGCTAAATTAAGCTTGAAGTCACGTAGAACAGACGAACATTTTGTCACTAACGTTGTCACGTGACTATGAATGCTGACATGCGTGGTGACCAGAGTGTTGAGCTGTGTCAGGTACGATAACTCTAAACACCGGAGCAGCTCTGTGGTGAACTCACGCTTCTGTTGATGTGTAACTCGTTTTGAGATCTTCAGAACAGCATTTTTTCTGACGTTCAACATTTTTAATGACTCCGCGTCCTTTTCAAGTGAAAATATCTCAGCCAAGACAAAAGCGCATTTCAGTTGAAAAGATATGGCTTCTTTTTCTGCTTCGTTCTTAACCTTATCCACCTCCAAATATTTGAAACCTGTTAACTGAGGATCTTCAATTTTCCTCTGTGACATTAATAATTTACTGGAATCTAGTTTTGTTATTTCATTCTGTTTTCTTAATTTTTCTTTAAGATATTCTCTTCTTTGACTTCTTGCCTTATTCAAGTTGTCATATCTCTTACACTTCATGATAGGTTTAGAGCAGGCAGGACAGGGGAGAAAACTTGAGCCCTTGGCATCATAGTTTTTTAGGTACTCATCCAACTCATCGACATAAAAAATATGGGAACATGAGGGAATTTTTACAAGTACTCCATGTAAATTAGTTTTTGGCCTAGCGTTTGGATCGCTGCTTGATACAGTGCTATCTTTAAACGTGTAGACCTGTTCACAGACTGCACACACGCACAACTCACCACAAAGCCCAGCACAGACGTGGTTGCAGTTTTTTAATTTTAATGTACAGTTTTTTTTACCACCACACAAATCTGAGCAGACGTGAGCTCTTCGTGTACATTTCACTGAACATGGTTCAGAATCACACATTTCCGAGCATCGTTTTGGGCAGTTGAGATGGGGACATTTATGTGTGCACGGCTCAAAGCACGGAGGACAGGAATGGCTACAGAGTTTAACAGAGTTGTGTGTGCTACAAGTTCCGTGTTCACACCGAACTGGGCAAGTTTGTGAGCAAGGTAAACAAGGAGCTCCACAGAACCCTTTGCACTTGTGTCCACAGGGTAGAACCTTGCCGCAGGGCTCTTCACAGGCAACGTGAACTGCTCCTCCCAGGCAGTTGGAACATTGACCTTTACAGGTGTGTCCGCAGCCTAAGACGGAGCCACACACCATCTGACACTCCACATTTGAAGATTTCAAAAAGCACTGTGTAATGTTATCGTGACCACAGGGCGTACTAATTTTAACGTCGACGTGGCAATCACTGTGCCTTCCATCTCTTCTGCACTGGTTGCATTTGCCGGAACACGGATGCTTACACTCAAGAACAACGCGGCATGGTTGTGAGCACACAGCTTTGCCTGACGGAATATGGCAGGGAACATTATCCACGTGACCACATTTGTTAAATTTTCTAGGTACTAAAACTGCACACACTTCACAGTCCTGAAAGCACATTTTTTTACACGAATGTTTTCTTTCACATGTTTTAAGACATGGCTTTCTGCATTGAACATTTCTGTGTTCCAGATCATTCGCATGGCACGGTCTGGCGCACACGTGTCCACAGTCAAGCCTGTAACCGCAAGGTTGACCACAGCCTCCGTTTGGGTATTTATCAAAATCCGTGTCAGAACTGACCGTTCGTTTGTTGTCGTGGCTCTGGCAGGCGAGCTCCAGTTCATGGCCAATTATGTCATCGGCCAACGCTGTTAGAATTATTTTTTCCCATAGCTTGCTTTGAGTGCGCAGTACATTAAAGTTGCCTATGACAAAAAGCCCTTTCTTTGCTCTGGACAGCGCCACACAAACTCTGTTGTCCACTTTCAAAAAGCCCACATTATTCTGTTCATTACTTCTGACAAGGGAGAGAAGAATTATGTCGTTCTCTTCTCCTTGGAAATTGTCCACTGCTGTTACACGTACCTGTTGAAAGTCTTTACCAATATCTTCTCCTCTTTGCTCTCTGAGGATTTTCTTAATGGCATACACTTGACCGGTGTAAGTTGCTAAGATCGTTATCTGGCTGGCTTCGTATCCTTGACACAGAAGATATTTATAGAGTGCAATCAAAAACTTGGCTTCATGTATGTTGGCTTTGCTCCTTGTATCATCAACTTTTTCTTCTTTCTCTGTATGGTTGATGAAAAAAACATCTTTGCTGACTCCACGAATATGATCATATTTCAACACAGAAGAATGATCCTCAAGTTTTTTATAGATGTGCCTCATAATCTTTGAAATCTCTGGTCGCATTCGGTGCTGCTCTTGAAGCAGCACATGTGGCACACCATTTTTAATCAATCTCTCGAACAGAGATATCTCCAGGCCATATTTTGTAGCTAATTCATACACAGCTGGGTTGGGGCGCAACTGTTGGTGGTCGCCAATCAATATCAGGTGGTTACATTTCTTGTTGAGGGCCGTCACGATGTGAGACTCCAGAACTTCTGCAGCTTCCTCCACCACAATGATCCTACAGCCCAGAGCCTGTAGTACAGCCCTGTGTTTGGCTGCCCCAGTGGTTGTCATGCCGATGACTTTGGCTGACTTCAGCAATGCCAGTGTTTCTTCTCTATTTGCTTCTATTTTGCGATTATGAGCAGACTTGTACTGCTCCACTAACTTTTCCATTTGTTCTGTAAGACTTACTTTGTATTTTTTAATCCACCGATTATACAAGGCAAACCTTTTATTCAAATCCAGTGTCCACAAATCTACAACATCGTTCTCCTCCTCTTCACTCATTGGAGGAATCGAAACAAGCTTGTTTCGAATTCTACCAAAACTTAATGCTCTTCTGCCTTTTACTCTCCAACCTCCTTCATTTACCTCATCTTGAATGTCTTCCTGAATTCCAAGCATCTCTGCCCTCTGTATGATGGAAATAATATTATTTTCCCTAGCACTGTTTATTCTGGAATTGTAGTTTCCTCCTTCATCTTCATCATCATCGTCATCAATTATTCTTGCATCTTGTTCTTGTTTTGAAGCTTCGGCATCATCAAAAATTTCCTCTTTCACATCCACCCCGGCTAAGATGTTGGTCAGGACTTGAATATCGTCCAGCTGATCGTGAAGACTTTTGTTCAGTCCAAGAAGCCATGTCTCGACGACGTTCCCTATTGTTTGCTGATGAAGGCGAGTTCCCCTTCTATTTAATTCCTTTATGTATTTCAGAACAGAGTCTGACAGCAGCTCGGGCAGAAACACTTTTAGCTGTGAATCTAACAGAATTTCTTTGTATGAATCATTCAGTATTTTGCCATATTCCCATTGATTGGCGGATGATACCGTTGCTTGATGGGCTTTTTGTCTGATCACTGAAAGCCATTTCTGATACAGTTTCGCTCTCTGTATTATACTCATGTTTGGTGTTAGTTTCTGGTCAGACGCTTGATCTTTGCATGTTAAAACCAGTTTTGTAAGATGCGTTCTTATCATATTTGGAAGTACTGCCTCTGGTGTGTCACTGGATGCATTAAGCCATTGTCTCATTTTATTTCTGCTTAAAACTACATCAGCTCCATATTGGCTTAAGGATGCATAATGTCTTCTTTCAATTACACCCACCAGGACATCTTCAGTCTGAATCACTGTCTCTAGCGATTCCATGACTCTGTTGAGTTGGCTTATTTTGTCTGATATTTCTTCTAATTCTTTATAACACAGATACTTTGATTTTCTGACGGACAGATTCGAACGATTTTTTTCCCTTGGTAATTTTTGCCGCAGACTTTTAATGTTGAATTGATCCAGTTTCTCAGACTTGACCCTCCCACCGACCCGGACGATACCATCGGGGCAAAATTCTAAGACACCCTCAAGAAACTGGTCCAAGGCGTGGTTTGTGTAACAGACAACAAGAATTGGGTCATCTGCATTTTCTTCATTGCCGGCCATGACACTTTTGTTTGCTAGCAGAACCTGCATGACTTTCAGTCCAACATAGGTCTTTCCCGTTCCAGGGGGTCCTTGTATGACAGCAAGTTCTTTAGTCAGTGCTAACATGACAGCTTCTCTCTGAGATCGATTCAGACACATGAACTCTGCCTGAGGCCATTTGTCAGTAGTTACTACCGGATATTGATGGTAACCTTGATGCAGCATAAGACATGACAAGTTATACACAGGGGATCTGATTGTGACACGTGATGGGAAAATGTATTTTGGTGGTCTCAGCTCCTTTTTACATTTAATGATATAATCTTGTAGAGGGAGATTATCAACCATCTCCTGAAGACCTTCTAGGACATGACAATAGGACTCAAAGTAAGCTGTCGTCTCCGCCATGACATAAACATCATTTGATGTTGAGTTGAACACCAGGTCCAAACCACTTTTCACATTTACTGTGATATTTCCTTTGGCCAGCTGACCAACCTCGCGGTGAGCCACTGTTGCAAAAATTACTGTCTCAAAGTTGTCTTTTGATAAACACAAGAGGGATCCGAAAATCAAACGTTTTGAGAATTCCCATTTGACAGAAGCTAATTTTGAGACATCAAATTGTAGAATGTGATCAATGCCATCTTTAAACACCGTACCTACGATGTGAACATCAAAGTATAACCTCAAATCAGAACAGTTGAAATTTTTTTTGCACCCGGCAGCTCTGAACTCATTTATACCTTGCCTCAAGGGGAAGATAAAATCCTGCCTCATGAGACGGAACTGAATGTCCAGATAATGTTGGGCATCATCATAAGCCCCATCTGTGACTGCACATCTGACGAATGGATTTGCGTCTGCTTTCAGATCATGAACTGTTGGAACAATGGGCAGCTCTAGAAAATTATCTGGTGGCTTGTCATTTTTGCCAGCTTTCATAAATTGCTCAACCTTCTTAGCCGTTTCCTTGTCCTTTTCTCTCTTTACGATTAATTTTGCTTTATCTAATACATCTTGGAGGGTTACTATCAGCGGGCTGTTTTTTCTGCTCACACACCGGATGAGTTCTGATGATTTCTGAAGCTGTGAGCTAGCGACTGCACATTTCAATGCGTATGTCGGTAATTTCTCCAGGATCTCCTTCAGTAAACTGACCATATCTGCCAGGAAGTTAACACCATCATTTCCCCAGTTATGCTCACTAAACTCACAATTATTCAAACACATTATAAGATGGTACTCCAGAAAACTACTCTTGCAGATGACTTCTAGGACTTGTTTGATGGATTCCTTCTGGTGCTGAGCCGTAATCCCGTGGGAAACCGCTTTAAGAAAAAGCTTGAACCAATCTTCTTTTATTTTTTTCTCATTAAGAAAATGTTCGATCTGTTTTCTCTCATTGGACATAAAAATAATCAGATCTCCAGCATTTGTATTCTCTGACCAAAGTCTTAGCCTCGAGTAAGTCATAGGTTTGAACTCGGGTTCTCCCTCCCTGTCTCCACGTCTGAAGTTTCTATTCTGCCTACTGGTTGGTCCGTCTTCTCTTTCACTTCTCTCCCTGTTGGCAAGAAATCCAGCCCCATGATTTGAATCCCTGGAACCTCTAGTTCCTTGACCATAAGTAATGTTATTCCTTCCTGTATTTCCTTCATAGTGTCGTCTAACTTGAGAATTTCCATAGCTGAAGAAATAATAATAAAAATGTAAGTAGTTTGTGTGACTGTAACTCATTAAACTTTGTTAATATGTATGACAAGTATGTTCCAGGGGATGAAATTGAAATGTGCACAGTGTGCACTTATGAGTGTAAACTAATACTTAATAACCGCAAGACGTGTTCGACTGCAAGTATATCTTCATCCCAGATGTTTGTTTTCATATGTAAATAGATTAGAGCTGTTTAAATGTTGATCAATTTTTTTTTCAAAAGTCGAATTGGACGAAAACTATCATGCCAACAACAAGGGTGTCTTTAGCGCTAAGGGCTGGGGGAAAAGAGAAGACGTGGGGGGGGGGGG
>CAXITT010000650.1:80439-128185 GCA_964033795.1 Lymnaea stagnalis | reverse complement strand
TTCTGACAACAATTAAAGACACCTCACACCCTCTTCTGACAACAATTAAAGACACCTCACACCCTCTTCTGACAACAATTTAAGACACCTCACACCCTCTTCTGACAACAATTAAAGACACCTCACATCCTCTTCTGACAACAATTAAAGACACCTCACACCCTCTTCTGACAACAATTAAAGACACCTCACACCCTCTTCTGACAACAATTAAAGACACCTCACACCCTCTTCTGACAACAATTAAAGACACCTCACAGTTCTGGTAGTATTTTATTATCCGAGGCCACGCCCACGCCACCATTTTTAAACATTGAAACGTGTCTCCTGTTCCAGAGCAAAAAACAAAAACAAAAAAAGGATTTTGGTTGAACACAAAAGCCGTCGCACGAGTCCTGCACGTTATTAATGTATAATTATTCAAAGTCACTTCGTATAATAATAATAATATTGTAATAATAATCTTGATTTGCTTCAATGTGAAAATGTTTTAAATGGCGAAAAATTTGATGTTGAGAACAAAGGGCTTTCACGTTCATTAAAAACATCACCAGGACCAATGTTCCCTTTAAGCTGCGCGGCCGCGCAGCTATCTCTCAGACGCCGCGCAGCAGTTTTGAGTACCGCGCAGCTAATTTCCATGTAAGTGAGTGGGTTGTAAAATTTTGCACACACAAAAATTGAAGCTGTAAAACTTTGCACACAACTGTATGATTTTGCACACGAACCAACAAACCTTAGAGGGAACATTGACCAGGACCCCGAGTAGATGGGACTCGTTAACCTTGGATGGCAACTCATCTAAGAGAAGGAAACTCTGAAATCAAACCCGGAGATGGAGTCCCGAAAGGCGGATAACATTGGTTGGTACAATGAAACAAATGAATTCCGACTATTGGTGTCAAGCTGTATCATCCAATGATGTTCCCTTGGGTTATACAGCGGCGTGGAGAGAGGCGATTTGCTGTTGGGAACTAGCTTGATCCTTGAAGAATAATCCCAGGCCTCTTGGATTTCGTCTTCCGAAGCCCACACCATCGTCACTTTGTGACGAACGGATGCCAGCATTTATATTTTATTTTATTTGTTGGTTTTTTTTTTTAAACGGTGGGGAGGAGGAGGGTGTGTCAAAACCTAAATATTAGTTGACTTACTTGTTGTAACCATGTGCCATTTCTTGATTGAGTTAACAGCGTGCAGAGTACCTTACTTCACTTTGACAGGAAGGGGCTGTAAATCAAAAGTTTAATTGAGCTATGGTTTAGAGATAAATATTATGTAATAGGGCCTTATTATATACGAGGTAATCAGCAATTTACGATTAGCTAATTACATACGAGGTATTCACTAACGTACCATTTATACCTGAGGGTCTCCAAACCGAAATATATCTTATTTTCAAAGTTATGTGGGGAAATCCAATTATTGTGTTAACTCTTTAGCCTTGGACGGCAACTCATCTAAGAGAAGGCAAACTCTGAATTCAAACTAGGAGCCAGAATGATCAATAAATTGATCGTAGGCCCTCAACTGTAGAAGAAGAAGAACTACGGGAATAAATATTGCTTTAAAATATTTTAGGTCTTAATTAAGATAACATGATATTTTATAGCAAGTGCAAATAGTGGTGGCTAGCATCAACGTAGAGGCTAAGCGCAGAAGAGAATTAAAACAAAAATCAAGGATTCCTTATAAATTCCAAAGCTTCTTCATAGGCCGAATTATATTTCCTGTCTTTTTTTAATTTATAACCTAGGCCAGATGTTCCCAAACTTTTTCGAGACGGACATCCAAGACTGACATATAAGAATGACATCCAAGACTGACATCCAAAAATGACATGCAAGACTGACATACAAGACCGACATACAAGACTAACATACAAGACTGACATTCAAGACTGACATACAGGAAAGGCATGCAAGACTAACATACAAGACTGACATACACGAATGACATACAAGAAAGACATGCAAGACTGACATGCAAGACTGACATGCAAGACTGACATGCAAGACTGACATACAAGACTGACATACAAGACTGACATTCAGTATTTTAAAAAATGGCAATAACAATGTGAAGATCCTCACATTAACTCATTCAAGGCCGGTTAGTTACATTCGACTCTGCGCAGCAGACGTTACCAACCACCGTCGGTCAGAAGAAACGGATTTTGTTTGTTCTTTTTTTTTTCCCGCCAGAATTTCCCGATTGAAGCTTCGAAATTGTCAGCCAAATGCAAAGGGGGGGGGGGGCAAAGATGCGGCAAAACTCTTGCCCCGCCTCAGGTTGCCCTAAACCTAGCAACGTTTATACTTCTAAAGGTCATGTTGGCTTTTGAATTTCCCGATTGAAGCTTCGAAATTGTCAGCCAAATGCAAAGGGGGGGGGGGGCAAAGATGCGGCAAAACTCTTGACCCGCCTCAGGTTGCCCTAAACCTAGCAACGTTTATACTTCTAAAGGTCATGTTGGCTTTACAGTTTTGGCCTTACAGTTTTGGTCTTAAAGCCGCCTTTTGATTTATCTCACGTTCAAATTGTAGGATTTTATTGACTTTTTTTATCGCATTGATTGATAATTTTTTATAATAATTGTAATCTCAGTGTACATAGATCCAATAAACCATTTATACTATATAAAGTGTTGCTTTTTTAACTGTTTCAAGTCGAGGTGGATACATCGGCATAACATCGGGGGGGGGGGGGGGGGGTGCTGGGTGGCGGATCGGTCTAAACTGAGTCAATCCCAATCCTGTGGACTCGACAGCTAAAGTACAAAACAAACAGACATCTCCAGGACTCCAGAGGGACGGGACTCGTAAATCTTGGATGGAAGCTCATCTAAGGAAAGGTAAACCCTCAAATCAAACCGGAGGTGAAGTCCCGTAGGCGGTATGACACAATGAAAATTCCGACGACTCCTGTGACGTAGAACGCATAAAACGCACAGTGAGACACAAGACATACTGCTGGTCATCTACTGCATCCTGGTGTATTTCCAGTCGTGCTCAGTGAGTCTTGCCATAGGCAAGGACGAGAGAGTGAGGCTGACGAACTGAGTAGCTCTCCCTCACTTTAAACAAAATACAGCGCCAGTAGGCCTACTACTCGAAAATTGCCTTTTGACAACTTTTGCGTGTGAAGGACGAGCAATAATATATATATTAGGTTCCCACCCGAGCCCAGCTACAAACGGATGCTAATTATTTTTCCGTCTCTTCAAAATTACTCTATCCGTTGGCCGGATAAACCTAAGTCACGGACCGGCTCTGGCCCACGGGCCGTGCTTTTTCCGACAAAGTACCTAAGAAATGTATTTATTTATTTATTTAGGCATTTTTTATAGCTCTTACCTTACAGCTCTAAGCGCTTTACAATTATTAAAAATATGTAAACTATTTAAAAAATAAAAATGAAAAACCAGAGACACTAGAATAGTAACTACAATGTGAAAAATGACTATAGAAACAGTAGCTTAAACATTAAAATGGCTATAAAAACGATTACACTGTGGCACGTTTTGGCCTATACTACAGGATCAACCCGAGACAGAAAATGAGGCAGGGCAAGGAGGGTGCATCACAGGTCATAGGCGGACCTAAACAGATGGGTTTTTAGGGACTTTTTGAAAGTGGACGAGGTTTCGCAATGACGGATATGGAAGGGGAGCTGGTTCCAGAACGTGGGCCCATGGAAGCAGAAGGAGCGTTCACCGATGGTCTTAGTTTTGGTTCTTGGGATTGAGAGGGTTCTACTGTCAATGGAAGAGCATAGTTGTCTTGTGGGGATGTAAGGAAGCAACAGTTCAGAGAGATAGACAGGAAAGTGAGGGTCAGTGAACGAGTTGAAGCAAAGATTGGCAGACTTGTACTTGATGCGAGAGGATATTGGAAGCCAGTGGAGTTGCCGCATGTGTGGTTGAATGTGGTCATGTTTCTTTGATTGAAAAATGAGTCTGCATGCTGAGTTCTGTGCCTTCTGAATTTTGTCTATGTGGTGTTGAGGAATCTGAGAAACTACCAACAAAACAAAAGATTCACATTACTATCATGGAGTAATCTGTAAACCATTTTTAAAGGCCTCTACAAATATTTATATTAGCCAGTTACCCCTTTGCACAAAGTCCGCTATATTTCACATTAATTACATTAATTTGAAATATTTTATGATTCAATTCGTGGCGCCCCTGGGAGGGAGCCGAAGTTACCCGGAGCGCTGCTAACCCCCTAAACACAGTTTAGAAACTTCTGTCCTAGGTTGTTCTTCTTTGTCTGTTTATTATTTATTTTATTTTGTTTTCTACTTGAAATATCTGGCTAAAAAAATATTTCTGACTTTTTAATTGTTTCGTCATTCCAAATATCCGATAAACGGGGGTTCCCCTTTAAAGGAAGAGTTTCAGTTTTGTAGCCAATCATTTTTTTTCCACAAATTGCTCTCCATGACTAATGAGTATGGCTTTATTTATTTTTTTTTAATGCCATTTTAGTCATCATTCCAGAAGGCTATGCTAGCGTGGGCGCCCGCAGAAAACTTTCTAGGGGGAGGGGGGGGGGGCAAAAAAAAAATAACTTTCCAGGAGGGGGCAAAAAATTTTTAGTAATCTTTTAATATAGTTTTAATTTACTGTAGCGTATTTGTATGGTGAACGAACGGACAGGACATCAGCTTACTTACTTTCTCTTTATTTTCTCTTTACTTTAATAAATTTTGTGTCTATTTTTGTCTAAATTTTTTTTATCCAATCATTCCAGGGGGGGGGGGAGTGCGGGCGCCCATGTATGCTAGATATTTGAAATACTAGACACAAATATTGTAAATTTGGTTTAGAGCAGTGGTTCTTAACCTTTTTGGAGGTACCGAACCCCACCAGTTGCATATGTGCATTCACCGATTAATAGGAAAAATAAAATTATGATTTTTTTTTTCTGATTTTTTTTTACCTCCGCCGAACCCCTGCGATTGACTCACCGAGCCCCTGGGGTTCAATCGAACCCAGGTTAAGAACCACTGGTTTAGAGGATATGGGCTGAAAATATGGACACATGAGATGGCATTATTTTATTGTTAATGCTTTTTACGAATAATTTAATTAGAACAGGGTTCCTCAATTTTTTTTTTTTTAGAAGGGTCCGATTCACTCTTGAACAGTCACTTTTGGGGGCTGGACCAACGTTGATCAAAATATTGAAAGAATTTCTTTACACAGTGCACACAGAATATTGGTAGTAAAAAAAAAAAAAAAAAAAAAAAAGTTAATACATAAATTATGAAATCAGTTGAGGGAGGGGGTACAATTTTTTAATTTAAAATAATTTAATTGTAGGTTTTATATGAAAATTATTGGCCTGTATTTAGCTAATGAGATTATCAATGCCTGGTGACATTTTTGTAACTTGTCATTTGTCATTGCTACCCCGAGTACCTGTGCGATGGTCAGGCCAGATCTGGTCCACTGGCCGTAGTTTTCAAAGGACAATTATATTTTAATGTCTCCAACTCTGAGCCCAAAGCCTTCTCATATTCTAAATCAAGTGTCCTCAAACTAGCCTCATGACGCCAACACGACAATAAAAATATATAAAGGTAACTTAATATGTTCAAGACTATATGTCAAAACACATACATCAATATTAATATATTGTATGCAATTTCCTGTCGTATTGTATTGTAATTGTAGGTGTAATTTACCCCTTACAAGTGAAATTAACTTTGTCAGGTGAACTCCTGTCACTGACTTACCAAATCACGGGAAATTTTTAAAAACATTTTTAAAAATTCAGTCAGGCGAAGAGATCCATTACAAATTTTTGAAACATAAATTAAGAAAAAAATGTAGGAAGACCTAAGCTTCCATCTTTTGAAGCCTTTTGCATCTTACGCAGGTAATTTGTATGAAATAACGTTATTGAAACGCACCTAGCAACTGATCACCTTTCCAGGTATAATTCAGTGCTTCTCAAAATGTTCAGCGTGACTAACCAGCAGCTGTGATGCCCATTTCAGGAAGGACCAGAGAGGTGTTTTATATAGATTGTTGCTGTTTGTTTCTATTTTTTACTTATATTTAAATTCACCTTGTACGGACCATTGACTGACGACTCGCTGATCCGGTACCGGTCCATGTACCACAAGTGACTAGAATTTTTAGAATCACTGTCACTTTTTTTTTTTTTTTTTTTTTTTAACGGGACCTCCCCCCTCTTATAAAAAAAAAAAAAAAAAAAAAAAAAAAAAATAAAATTTTTTTGTTTTTTTTTTTTTTTTTTTTTTTTTTTTTTTTTTAACGGGAATCTCCGCTCATGATTAGACAAAACATAACAGAATTAAGAAGAAATGAAAAGATTTTGATTTCACTTTGAAGGGACTTACCCTGTACGTTACGGGTACCAGACATTGATTTTGTTAAAAACGTTGACACGAAAGTCTTAAGTCAGCTGAAGGGGTGAAAAGTATCGTCTTTTTCTTTGTCACTCAAAAGCCTTCTCAGGCGGAAAAATAATGACGAATATAAATATGAAAGATTAATTAAATGAAAAGAAAAAAAAAAAAGAATTCTTAGTTTTAAGTCCTAGAGCGTTGGATTCACTGGACTTCAAACCCGGAGATGGAGTCCCGTAGGCGGATAACAGTGACACAATGAAACATTCCGACAACTCCAGCGACGCCACTGGTGCCAAGTCGTATCATCCACATATGATGTTCCCTTGGGTTATCCAGCAGCGTAGAGGGGGGCAATTTGCTGTGTATGGAACCAGCTTGTAATCCTAGAAGAATAATCCCAGGTCTTGTGGATTTCATCCTGCGAAGTCTGCACCATCGTCAAATTGTGACGGACATATGCCAGCAATTCGCTTCATATTACTTTATGCATTCATCCATATGGTTTACTCTAAAGAGAAGGTTCAGTCTAAAGAGAAAGTTCAGTCTAAAGAGAAGGTTCGGTCTAAAGAGAAGTTTCACTCTGAAGAGAAGGTTCACTCTAAAGAGAAGGTTCACTCTAAAGAGAAGGTTCACTCTTAAGAGAAGGTTCACTCTTAAGAGAATGTTCACTCTGAAGAGAAGGTTCACTCTTAAGAGAAGGTTCACTCTGAAGAGAAGGTTCACTCTGAAGAGAAGGTTCACTCTGAAGAGAAGGTTCACTCTGAAGAGAAGGTTCACTCTGAAGAGAAATTTCACTCCTAAGAAAAGTTTCACTCTAAAGAGAAGGTTCACTCTAAAGAGAAGGTTCACTCTTAAGAGAAGGTTCACTCTTAAGAGAAGGTTCACTCTAAAGAGAAGTTTTACGCTTACTCCCCATATGTTTAAGTCCAAGAATATGAATGTACCAGGAATCCATTTCTGTCATCTGACTGATGGAGAATAAACTAAAATAACGCCTGAATTAACAACTAAATTAACAACTGATTTGGTTGGCGTAGGGAAGGGGGAGGAGGGAAGGGGCGGTTTACCCCGGGTGCCACATTTTTTTCTTCATATGGAGGGTCGGCATTTTCGACCAACTGCTGTTGTTTCGTAGTTGGGGTGGGGGTGGAATATTGCCCCCCCCCCTAGTGAATTTAGCCATAGACGCCCCTGATAATTGGAATCTGTTAAAATTATACATGACGTGGTTGATGTGGTTTTTTTATAAGCGTTTAAAAAAAAAAAAAAAACATTCCAAAATAAAAAAGAAATATTTTTGGGGCGGTTTACCCCGGGTGCCATATTTTTTTCTTCATATGGAGGGTCGGCTTTTTCGACCAACTGCTGTTGTTTCGTAGTTGGGGTGGGGGTGGAATATTGCCCCCCCCCTAGTGAATTTAGCCATAGACGCCCCTGATAATTGGAATCTGTTAAAATTATACATGACGTGGTTGATGTGGTTTTTTCATAAGCGTTTAAAAAAAAAAAAAAAACATTCCAAAATATAAATGAAATATTTTCATGAAATTTGTTGCATCATCACACATTGCGGTATTACCCTTTATTTAAGTCCCCTTGTGTCTTAATTGGGTCAGCTTAACCCTTCGTGTACGGGTCAGTTTAATCCCCGATATCTGGATCAGTTTAATCCCCGATGTATGGAATCAGTGTAATCCCCTATATATAGTTCAGTTTAACCCACGGTCCGGTCTACGAGTCAGTTTAACCTCCGATGTCTGGGTCAGTTTAACCTCCGATGTCTGGGTCAGTTTAACCTCCGATGTCTGGGTCAGTTTAACCCCCGATGTCTGGGTCAGTTTAACCTCCGATGTCTGGGTCAGTTTAACCTCCGATGTCTGGGTTAGTTTAACCCCCGATGCCGTCTTAAGGCATGGGCACAGTGGGCACTTGCCCAGGCCCCCGCGCTTCTAGGGGGGCCCTTGCTTCTGGGAGACTCACTCTTATAAAGGCTTCATGTTGCAAATATTATTAATGAATATTGAAAAGTTTTGGCAACTAAATTTGATTTAAAAATCAGTGGACAGCAAGTTTCCCAATTTTAACCCACGATTTTATCGGCACGTTCCAAAATTAATATTATAAATGCGAATCACAAGCTGGATCTGTTTTAAACAGGTCCTTTATTAATCAAAGAAGATAGGCAAAACAGAAGTACTGGCATAAAGTTCTGACTCGTGGGATTTATGTCATTCGTTTTCTTGCCTCCAGAGGTTTGGGTCAAACTATTGGGTCAGTAAACAATGGAAATTGTTTAGGTATTTTAGAGCTGCTGGGTGAATTTAACCTTTTTTTGGAAGAGTATCTCAAACTGTATGGAAATGCTGGAAAGGGTAACACATCATATATGGTGGCAAATATTTGAGAAAAATTTATTGATCTAATGGAGCAACATGTCCTTTGTGCTATTCTGGAATAAAATAAAGAGTCAAAGTATTATTCAATAAGTTATGATTCCACTTCAGACATTTCACACATTGATCAACTGATATTTATTTCCTGTACATTCGATAATGTAAGTTTGTGGAATGTTTTATCAAGTTAATTTCCATATTTTCCCATGGAGCAAAGGATCTGACAGACACTGTTTTGTATCAAAGATTCTAGCAGACAATGTTTTGGATTTGCTGAATGAGAACGAAATTTCGCCTTCAATTTGCCATGGTCAATCGTATGACAAGCTTAACATTTATATGTCTGGACGCTACACTGGATTGCAAGCACAGGTTTGCCGTGTATGTCCCTTGTGCTGGACACAGCCTGAACTTAGTGGGCTTAAAAGCAGCAGAGTGTTGTCTACAAGTTGGAAAATTCTTTGACTTTGTTTAGAGCCTATATACCCTTTTCTCAGCTTCTATACATCGATGGAATGTTCTGGTATCTTCCTTAGGAAAATCTCTCTTTGTCGTAAAGCATCTGTCTGAAACAAGATGGTCGGCACATTTTGAGAAACGTTTCGAAAAAAATACAAGATGCTCTGGACTCTGTATCAGCCGACACTGATCAGGAAAAGAAAAAAACAAGGCGTGAGGCAGAAAGTAATAAAATGGAGAACCTGATAATTTATCATCATCTGGGATGAATTATAATGTATTTCTGATAATGTTTTAAATCCATTATTGCACTGGAATTAATTTTTTTTTTAGTATAAATAAGTTGAATTAACCAATTTCTCTTGGTCAATTGGGTTGGGAGCAACAACTGTTTGTGCCCCCCCCCCCCCCCCACTGTTTGAGCATGGGGCGAGTGCCCCACTTCGCCCCCCTTCTAATGACCCTGGTGTGTTGTGTTGCTGGGGGCCCCTGTGCATTGCTGTCCCCAGGGCTGCGCTTCAGCGATCCCCAGGGTAAAGACCATTTTGAGATTCACCGCTTTAGTTAGTATAAGTGATTTTTTTTCATTTTAATCAGAATTTGATATAAGTAGACTCTGATGTTGAAAAGGACATCGGTAACTGTCAGTACTAGCTAGTGTTTAAGTTAAAGTCACAAGACAAGTGAGAATTTTTATATATTTAAAAAAAATAAAAGCCGAGTCCTTCAGAAATCAAAACTCCATTGGCTCCAACTCCATGATGAAAGCAAAAAAAAGGACTAGAGAGAGAGAGAACTTGGGTTGTGTCATTTCATCATTTCAGTGTGCGGGTGTTTATTAATAATGAAAACATTTGTTTTGCAAGCGATGCCAACAGTTTCAATAACTGTATTGAATGCTGAAATCTGTTCCATCTAATTGGTATTTGAGCTTTGATAATTTTTTTACAATTGATACAACACAATTAATGAAGGCAATCTTTTTTCTTTCTTTTTTTTATTTTTAAGAAAAAAATCAATTTGTTATACAAAAACAAACAAAAAACCCATTGAAATTAAACACAGAATTATTTTTTTTTAAATGCAGACTATCCAAAAGAAGTATCTTGTTTTTTTACATATGATCCAGCCATCTTGTAATGTTTAAATAGATTCAGCTACACTCTTCATAGACTGAAGTTGTCTTGGAAGCTGTCATACTTAAGATTTACATTCATTTTTCTTTCAATAAATTTACAAATGTTTTGTTTCATGGATCGCACTTAATGTGGGGTAGGTGTGCTGATATTGCACATAATGTAGCATAGGCATGCTAGTTGAAAACTACTTCATAATAATCTTTTTTTTTTTCATCCCACTATCACTGGGTGAAAAATAACATCTCACAAAACACAACAAACTGGTCCTGTCGGTTTGCTGCTGCACTGCAAAGACCAGAACCAAACTTGTATTGCTTTGATGTAAGCCATAACTCATCTACATAGCTTTACTCATCCACATTGTTTTATTCATCCACATTGTTTTACTCATCATTATAGCTTTACTCATCCACATTCTGACACACAATTTATATAGTGACGATTCTATTGAAATTGCCGCTTAGTTTTATTATCTTTTGCTAGTGCTGCCAAGCCTCAGATCTCTCTCTATTTCGTACTGTCGCTGGTCTGTCCTGTTCAAAAATGCAACCCTTTCGGTGTAACTGTAAAAAGCAAAGCATATGTTATAGTATTGTTAAATATTGTTGAAAACTTGAATATAAAATATGGCTCTTTGATTCTTAGGTAGCCTCTAGAGAAGAAATCTGTTTTTTAAAATGTTTCATTCATAAAGAGACTGAATACTGTAGAGATGTTGAAACAGTTAAGTGTATTGAATTCAATTGATGTTAGATTTGACTTTTTGAATGATGTAAATTAATATCAGTCAGGGCTGGGAACGGGAGACAACTTTG
Organism: Lymnaea stagnalis; assembly: GCA_964033795.1. Classification (NCBI taxonomy): domain Eukaryota; kingdom Metazoa; phylum Mollusca; class Gastropoda; family Lymnaeidae; genus Lymnaea; species Lymnaea stagnalis. The sequence continues at coordinate 116,992 of CAXITT010000650.1, read as the reverse complement.
TTGACAATGATAGTATATTAGTGTGTTAGTATGACTTCATGTCAAGGATTGTGTTAATGCTTGCTTATAATGTCAGACAGGTATTGTATTCTAATGCAGCTAAAACAGACTAATTAACTCATTCCCTACAATTTTTATGGACTAAACGAGTCATATTGGGGTCGTGATGGATGAAACCAATTGCATCTTGACACATTTCTCTCGTTATTTAAAAATAGCAATGAAACCACATGGCCCTTGAGACTTAAGGTGACTTCAATAAAGAAAAACAGAATTTTTTTCATCATTTTACATTTTTAATCTATGTGCACTCTTAGTACAGTGCATGTGTATGTCAGAGGTGCAAAAAATAAATATTTTGGTTGTTGTTCTATATCTTTGTGGCAGTTAACATATTTTCTTAAATCTAATTCATTTCTGGATGCTTTTGTCTAGCATTTTTTAAAAAATTAATCAATATTTAGGACCTTGATAAAATATTTTCAAAATATAAATTGAATTCCTTTGTAAGGGAAATGGCCAAGGATTAAATACTTTGTTAAGGAATATGGATTAAATACAAACATCACCCAGTGGTAAGCAAAGAGTCAACAAAATAACCAATTTTAATTTCACCTGAACTTTTTCAGATTGTTTGTATCCGGATTCAAAGATATAAATTGTATGATCTATACCCATAACCAAATGGATATGAACCACTTCCACTGCCCTGGTAAGAATAAACTTTCTTCTATTACAACACTGCCACCAGGGAGTAGAAGTAATACTCTACTCACCCCTGTTTGCCTTTGTTATGAATCTTCAAATCTTCTTCAATGCCTTCTTTCCTCTTGAAGGAATCCCAATCAATTTTAGACTTTTCCTGTGAGATTAGTTATAAACCTACACATCACTAATGGAAAAGATTTTTGGTAGAAAAACATTCCTATTTGACAAAATAAAATACTGCATAACTTATTCTAGAAGAAGTCTGTCCAAAATAAAGGAGAGATCCACAAAAAGTGCCATTTAAAGCATACCAATGAAGAAAAAAGTTTTGTAGACTACTTGTATTGGGATTAAAAAAAACATTAAGAGTTAACAAGTGTAAATAGGCAAATATAGATGCAACCAAATCCTGCTGTAAACAGATGATGGTTATGCCCCATTTAATTATTAAATTTTAATATGGTACCTAATTTAGAGTTCTTCTGCTTGATATACTTACCAGCGTTCCCATTTTATTTTTTTTATTTATCTTATTCAGAACACTACCCAGACCTCCACCGGTGGCAGGACGTTTGGTTCCTAGCCTGCCGAAGAGTCAGGACAAAATAAAAGTCTTCAATTATGAATTTACAAAAAATGATTTGAAAAAAAAACGAAAGATTTAAAACTCTGATACAACGATGGTAAAAATTAACTAGTAGATAACATCTAGTTTTTTTTAAATGTCTTATCATATATGCTGCCAGCTTCTTTTTTTTTTATGATGGTGCTAAAATAAAATCACAAAAGATAATAAATACTCTGTTCAAGATGAAATAACTCAATCCCACTAGTTCAAGTTGTAAAATTTGTGATGAACTTTTCATTATAATTAATGACCTGAACCATTTTAGATGACATAAAATTACCCGATGGAAGTTTTCAAAACAGCAGCTGTTGAACTTGACTTTTCCTGCGTTAAATTTTCTTGTTTTTTTTGTTCTTCCTTAGCCTCTTTAGAATCTGCATCCACTTCTTTTGTGATCCTATAGAAATCAAAAAATGGAAAGATGGTGTAATTATCACAAGGCATAGTTGTATAACTGCATCAGGATGGGACATGTAGCCCGTAAGGAGGATCACCGGCTCCCAAAACAGATTTTCTTCGGAGAACTTCTGATAGGCAAGCGCTCCCAAGGAGGTCAAAAAAAGCGTTACAAAGACTCACTGAAAGCGGCACTAAAGGCCTACAGCATCAACCCTACTAAATGGGTGCAGACAGCCCAGGATAGAGCCAGTTGGAGAGCAGCTGTCAAGAAAGGGGCTAAATCTCATGAAGCCAGTAGGATAACCACAGCTAAGACGAGGAGGCTCAAGAGCAATAGTAGATCACCGACAGCAGCAACTATCCCCTGCCCCCAGTGCCAGAGATTTTTTCCGAGCAAGGATCAGTCTAGCAAGCCACATACGAGCTCACCATAACCCACCCTCTCCCCTAACCGGATGACTCGATGTTCCTAGTCGATTTTGACGGAAGAACAACAACATAGTTGTATAAAGACCAACTGTTAGAACTAAAGTAAAAGCTGAGGTGGCCTTTGGAAACCTGAATGGAGGATTCTGTGCTTGGCATCTCCGTATTAAATTTGTTTTCTGTAAGTTTTCTAATATGTCTAAGTATTTTTTTCAAAAACTCGACAGAAAACATGTTAAATTTTATTCTTCCTCTAAATTGGCAAAGAGTGTTTGTTATTCTCAAACATTCTCTCCCAGCTGTCAATCAAACATTCTCTCCCAGCTGTCATATACTGTGCTGTAAATGAGCCTTAGCGTGTCGATGAAACCAACTGGTGAAGTGTAAAAACTTACTTGATCTCCTCCCCTGCAAAGTCAAATACTTTTGTGATAGTGACTTTTTTAACTTTCTCATTACTAGAAGGTGTTTCCAGTTTTGTTTCAGTAGCTGTTTCATTGGAAGACTTGACCTAATTGATCAAAATGTTACAAAAGAATAAGCCCATGTGTAAATCACTTGTTAAGATTCATTTGTTCGTTCCTATCTTGAAAAAAAAATAAAAGAGGATTTCATGAGCTTTTAAAATTAGATGTCCTCCTAGCGTGATGCACATCGTTTGGCAAACAAGCAAACAACTAGATTTTGACACTATTCTGGCAGTGACCCATTGGTATGAATGAAGTTATAGAAGAACAAGTCATGAATTTAAAGATGGCCCAATGAGCTCCAAAAGTATTCATATTGGTGTTGTAAAAGCTGATGTAGTGTTTTTTTTTTAAATATTTAAATATTCCTAAGGATTATTGAAATTTAATATGAACTATCAGATTATTTCTGGTATGCTAAAATACTTTTAGTTTTAAGCAGTGACAGCAAAGATATTTGTAAATGTTCTCACTATATATCTTGTCTTATGCTCTTTAAATTTTTAGGAGTGTAGACAATGTTTTGTATATTGAAGAAAGAGTTTTAAAATAAAAAGATATCACAGGACTTAAGATACATCAGTCATCAGAGATTCCAAATTCAAAGTTTTATATGGTATGACTTTTTTTAAATAGAAACAAAGCATTTTGTTTACTCAATTAATGATTTGAAAAAGCAGAAGAAAATCATTACCTGCGAAGATAGTGGGCCAGGCAGTGGACTGGGGCTGGTATTTGTTGATGGACGTGGCGTTGGCTTGACGCCAGACATAAAACTAGACCATAAGTCATCTGCCCGTTTTTTTTCTTTTTCTTTCCTTTTCTCTTCTTCTTCTTTTGCTATTTGTTCTGCAAGTTCTTTTCTGCGCTTCGCCTCCTCTTCACTTTCTGCTAGTTCTGTCCCATCAGCAGGTACGGTTTCATCAACTTCATGCAGTTTGATTCCACCACGCCGTTTCCTAAACAAAAATAAAAAAAGAAAGCTCTTTCATTTTCATTTGTTTTTCTAGAATTTCTAGACTTCTTATATACAATCATTATTAGAATCACTACATTGCTAGACCAAGTCAAGATTAATAGTTGTTAAATTAATTTTTAACTCTGAACATATGTCTATACAATTAACATCCCTCTCTAAAACATCAGTGTTGCCGAATTGGAAAGAAAAGCACTAGTTCTATTACCTGGCACCAATTATGTTTTTTGCTTTAGTTGTGTTTTTCTTTTTTGATGATCCTTTGGTTGGTGAGGTATCACCATCGTGCAGCACAGAAAGATCTTCTTCATCTCCTGAATTGTCTTCCTCACTCACTTGCTCCCCCTCTGTCAGCAAATTTAGAAAGATAAATAATGTTTTTATCAATAAAATTCCCATCTCCAGTACTCCTAATGATATCATTAGAGATAAAATAACCTCAGTGAATGAAAAGTGGAAGTTTATTCCCCCTCGTTTTTTTTTTCTTTTTTAAAAATTATTCACTTACTTCAATACTTCCTTTTAATAAAGGTAATTTACACCAGATTTTAATAACTTGCTCAGAATTATTTAAAATTTGTGATGCCAATCTTCAGTTACTTAAGTATTTTGCACTGGAAAATGCAGGTAAACTTTACATGCTGCATTAAGTGGCTCCTCAGATGAGTTTGGAGTTATGTATTTCAAGTCAATTTGACAATGGCATCCCATGACAAAATGACTCTGTCAAACAACCCAGTTAAGACTTTTAGTGTATACAGGTAATAGAGGTCCCCCAAGTGAACTACTTTATATTTCTGTATTCTAAAGATTTAGATTTTTAGCTGTGTTTATTTCATACAGGTTTTTTTTCTTATTATTTTTTATTCTTGTGTTGAAAGTGTGGGAGGGGTCTCATGAATTGGTGACATGATAGAGGTGAACAGCATACTTCTTTTTTCAACCAATCAAAAGACAGCACTTTTATTGTTTTGTTTACACTGGTGTTCATCTAGGTACTAGGGGTATCAGCAAGGATGAGTTCCTTGCCTTTTTTTTTTTTAAAACTTGCTTGTATAATGAATTTTAATAAAAACGAATGGGAATTTCACTTTAACTTTAATATGTTTCATTTAAATTTATTTTATGCTAAGTCGAGAACGTGAAGTTATTATGCACATCGGTCAGGTCCAACAATTATTCACCTTGACTCCAGTGTTGGCATTTCCCAATGTGATGTCACTCTTAGCAAAACCCACACTGCTAACCCAATCTATACCCTATTTCTCTTTTCATCCAATCAAAAGACAACACTTTGCATACATTTTATACCCCGTATCATGGTTTTGGCAAGTTAGCCAGGATTAGTTTTTTTTGTATTTCTATTGAACCTTGTAATAGTTGAATTTTAATAAAATTAATGGAAAATTTCAATTTTATTTAATTAGATTTCATTTAAACTAAACTGAATTGACTGTCAGATTAAGTTGTCATGACGCGAATAAAGCTTGGTGAAGAACTGGAAAGTTATCCCACATATCGTTCATGTTCAACCTAGAGGTTGGGATTCCACAAAATAAGTGAGACCAAAGCGCTTAGTGCTAGTAGTAGTGTGAAAAAAATCATCACACTGCAAACTAAATATTTTGTAATTTTGAATAGGGATAAAATAATAAAATATAAATTATAATAATAATATTAATAATATATTATAATATAAGTTAATACAACATAACATTTTATTACAATTACAATGCTTAAATTTCTGGAATGGATCATAAGTCATAATATAATTAATCATTGATGATAATTAAATGAAAATAATTGGCTAATTTTACGGCATGACTCAAGTAAGCCACATGACATTTGGTTGTAATTGTTGTTATTAAATTGTTATAGTCTTGTAGTATAAGTTACTGAGTAAAATTAGTAATGGCATGTGGCAACTTAGAATTAGCTTTTTGACACTTAACTTAATAAGTCTAAAACTAAAGTGCCCTTAAGCCTCCCTCATCTCTACTAAAATTAAAAATAAATATAATCTTACTTTGCCTTACACTAAAAAAAACTAATTTACTTAACTAACTTACCTTACTACTCAGTGACAAAAGTCTTAATTGTGAGTCTAATAACATTAACAACTCGAAGTCGTAATTCTAATAATTATAATTCTACTTATAGTGTAAGTGTAAGTCTTTAGTCTAAAGGGTAGACCATCAAACCTACAAACTACTATTTAGTATTATTACTTTGACTATGTGAATGTGTGTATCAATATCATGTATGACTCAGGGCCGGCACAGGTCGCCAAGGCCATAGGGACGCCCAGTAAATATTTAAATTCCCTTAGTTTATTATAGTGAAGTGTAAACCCTTGAGTCCAGGGTTGAGAAGCGGAATTTTAACTTTTTATTTTTGTACATTCGTTCATTCGATTTTCATACAACGAAAGTTGCATTCTTAATGTGGATACTAACACTCGAGTTGGGACCAACCAAAAGGGCGTGGAAATTAGGGATGGGGGCGCCGAACGGGTGCTTAGCACAGGGCGAAATTTTACCTAAGGTCGGCGTTGTATGACTGTTCGATTATGAATCATGAATTATTATCACCTACCCGATGGAATGTAATCAACGTCTTCTTCAGAATTGTAACCCTCCTCATCCGACATAGTATTTATTTACTCTTAAAGTACGGGGTATGAAGAGTATGTTATTTATTTTATTTTATATTTCAGAGGACTACACAAATTATTAATTCTAATCCTACTCTTCCATTGAGACTATTGATAGTCACTATTGCTATTCATTGCTATTCATTCCTTTCATTATCATGGAGGAAAAAAGCGAATACATAAAGCAGCCTGACGATTTGGTTTTAAAGTACACACTGCATTTCGAGACTAAAAAATTAAAACGCAATTTAATTATTTGTTAAATTATCATTTTAATCAAATTTAATAAATCAAACAAAAAATATTATTTTCATAATGAAATAATTTAATATAATTAGTAAATTAACGTCTATCCATAATTTTTTTGAAATTCCTTGGCATAAGGATGAAATTATATAAATAAATTAAAATAAAAATTTCCTGTGGCATATGACTTAGCCTTTTTCATTGAAAAACGAGCTACACGTATTACGGTTCCGTTTGAATGAAGTGTATGATAGGTTTGATTTTTTAGTTCATATGAAATAAATTAATTAAATAACTATTCTTCTTGCATAATATTTCGTTATATTTTAATAATAACATTATATTTTTTTAATAATCACAAAAGTATAATCCAGAACAAAGAAATTGATTTTAATTATAAATGTATTTTATTATTTCACACTTTTATTATATTATTTTCATACAAGTAGCTGCAAGCTTATGTATGAAAGTATAAGTATAGTGCCTATAGAGACCTAGGCCCTAAAACAGGGTTTAACAGCCTGGGGAGATGCCATCCCCAGCGGGTGTGTTGTGGCATTTCAGAGAGTGGGACGAAAGCTGATTATAAGAACAAAGAAGCCTTCGACTTTTTAGTTGTGATAAGATTGTCATTTTGTAAATTTAATTTCTTTATGTGGACCTAAACTTACTTCAAACCTCATGTAACAGGCCACAAGTTTATATTCTAGCCCTGCCTTATTAATAGGTAAATAAACCAACAAGTTAAAAAAACTGCTAAAAATAAGGCGACCATTTTTCATAATCAAAACCAGGATATTTTTAATGTTTAAATCATTTAATGTCATAGGTGTCCAAAATATAACATAATTTGTTATTACACAGCGAGCTCTTCTTTATTAAGTGAGGATTACTTTTGAAAAACAAATTGTGATGCCAATTTGGATTGATTGTATTTCTTTTAGTTATTATTCCTGGATATCAAATGTACTCTATCTTTTGATTTTCTTTTTTTTAATTTTGTAGTATAAAACTGTACTTGTTTGAGCTCACAATAAACCAAGACAAAGTAAAAAAAAAAAAACAACAACAAAGAACAGTAATTTCATGGTAAATAAATGCATCTTCTCTCGTTATCAGAAAGTGACTCAAAGAAAAATGTTATGATATATGGCATTATATTCACACATGTGTTTATTTGTTAAGGAAAGGAAATAGTGTTATAAAAACCTGAATAAATGTTGTATTTCATTTAACCAGAAAATGAGCACAAGACTTCTAAGAATGAGTTCAAAATTAAAGGTGTTTTTTTTAAGTAAGGGATTATTTAAAAATTTTATGCATTGTAAAAATAATCTATAATTAACTATTTTTAACTATAATTCAAAAGATTAAACTCCTAACTATTAACTGGTCATTTAAAGTGTATATATTTTACTGATTAAAAATACTTGACTTAATTCAAAGATACAGAGTAAAATAGTTGATGACAGAGATCAACTAAAGCTTTAATTAGAGTAAAGGCGATTAAAACCATCGAGGATTACAAAATTAAACAAATCTTATTAAAGCTATCATTTTCAAATGAAAAAGGTAATTTATCCTTCAATACATTTATGTCAACTTTTAGGCATTGTTGCTTCCACCATATGTCCAAAGTGGCAACATTTATACTTTTTTCAAAGATTGCACATTTTAACTTTAAATAAAGTTTTTATAACATCCTTATCAATGTTAGCCAAAGTGAAGGTCATATTGTTACTTTTTTGGAGAAAAACAGAGAAAATATGCAAAAAAATATCATTGTAATTAAAAATCTAAAACTTGTAGTTTTTGGAATTTAAACAAATTGACAGTATAAATAGCACCAATTTTATTTATAAAGCAGAGGAGAAATATACCAGGAACAAGTAGGTTTCATAAATATGACTTATATTTACATCACTTAAAAAGATTTCTAAATAAAAAACACTAGCAACAACAAAAATTTAGTGAAAGGGTGAACAGGTTTTCGGTATTTAGAAAAAAAGATCTGGTTCATGCCAATAAAATAACAAAATAAATGTAAATAGAAGTCTAAAGTATTGAAAGTAAAAAAAGTATTAAGTAAAATTAAATCAAATTATTATCACAATAAAAATGTAAGTTAATAATGTAAGTTTAGAGCAATTTGTAAATTATTAATTTTAATTCTTTATATTAAAAATGAGTACAAAATATTTTAATTTCAGAGATTGGATTAATAAGTAATGTCTTCAATTAATTCTTAAGAAATATATTATTTATGGTGTTTAAATTTAAAGGCTTCCATAAAGATAAACAGTAAAAAAGTAACCACAAAAATCATTTTAGTAAAATTTCTGATTTACAAGGCCAAGTATAATATGTTTATGAACCTTAGTTCAGATTAAATTTAAGCAAGGAAGTGATACACAAGGACAATTATAATATGTATAATATGTATAATATAATATTATATAATACATGCATACAAGTATAATATCTGAACTTCAGTTCAGATTAAATTTAAGCAAGAAACCAGGGCGCAGCTCAGGACCAAGCAAGTTAACAATTTATAAGGTTTATTATTATTCAAAATTGTAACATGACGAAAACGCCAACCTTCAAGAGTCAAAACCCTGTACAGACTCCAAAAAAGATGTACAAAATAAAAACCATTTATAAAAATAAAAAACACTTTACAAAACAATAAAATGCTGAAATAGTGGAAAGTTAATTATTCTGTATACTAGTTTCCTTTTTCTTGCCTTCAAGCAATGTTTTCCCCTTTTCATAACAAGATGGATTGGTAATGAATCTCAACCAAATAAGAGTCTGTTAATTTTATGTGGCATGGATGTCTTATGTACAGCTTGATTAAATAGTTACCAAAATCAAACACTTATTAACTTGTGGTAACTCACCATTAAAAGATTAGTCAGAGCGTATAACAGAAAAGTCAGACTAGCTGAACCTAAGACTTGTAACTTTTTTCAATAACAGTATATGTAAATGTAATAACTTATAAACCTAATGAAAATAAGTCATAGACAATGGATCAGATGGATGTTACATTTTAAAATCCACAGTTATTATTATTATTATTATTATTACATCGGTCTTACATAAAGCTGTACCCCAGCCTAGGGCTGGGCTCACAGAACACGGTGTGAGACTTGGTCAAACAAGTCGGGTGCAGAGCATAGAAAAGGTTGGGAAACCCTGACCCTTATGTATATTTGCACATCATATTTTGAAAAATTAAACCCAAGTGTTCTTTGAATGTCCTCTGACACAACATCACTAACAGTCACTTAAAGATACTGAATTATATTATTAGAAAATATATTTTCTTCAATTAATTTATGTATAAATGTTTAGCTCAAAAAAAGAAGTATAGCCTTTTTAATGTATTTTTTAAAAATCTCAATTGACCTTCATCTGAGAAGAGTAAAAAAAATAATATTCTTTTTAAAATGTGGACTAATACATTGTAAAAAGACAAATCTTTCATATGTTGATAAAACTGATAAGCAAATACAAATAAATGCAATCAATTAAAGCCCCTCAGAACTAAAATTAGAACTCAAAGTTTTACCAATACATTAATTTAAAACTGAGTATTGAAATATTTTGAAATAATTTCATTATTAGTGATACACAATGTGCACAAATTGTAAAATATAATACTAATATGTATTTTAGAAAATGCAACATCAATGTCACTTGCCAAATTTAATAACAAATATTTTTAAAACAGTTGTAAAGGTGAATATACATGAAAAAGAGAATGATGTTTAATAACTAAAACCACTTATTACATCACTCAAATTTTACCCTAACTTCATATCGTTCTAACATATCTTTAAAAAAAGTATGGTCAATTTATTGAGTAAACCTTTATCTTAAAAACTTTTTTTAGAAATGAAACCAAAACCTTTCTTAGAAATAATGCTATAAATATATGCATATGTAACAAAATTTTAAATTATACAAATTATTAGGGACTAGAGCAAATAAATAACTTATATGTAATAGTGTCAAACTGACTAATATCTACATATACTTCAGATGGATGTAGTGTAAATTTCGAGATTTAATCTTAGAGAATTTTTTTTTTTTTTATTATTTAGTATTTTAATAAACAGTGTTAAAAAAAATTGCAGTTTAAATGGGAATAATGAGATAGAAATTTACTTGCAATAAATAGAAATTAATCATTGAAGCAAAATAGTTATTTTATTCATCAATGGAAAATTAATTGACTGTTACAAGACAAACAAAATTGTGATTTTTACTACAATAATTTGTAAGAGAACATTTCCTTTTGTGGTGGTAAACTTCATTTAAAATATGTTTTGATAAAACAACAATGTATATCTTTGGTTCTTCTTGATAACAACAAAATGCAGACTGACTGTTTTATGCTCTTTCATGATGGTACTAGTTTAAGAAGCTTCTGGAACAAACTTGTAGCTTTTCCTAGACAAGAAAATGAAATATCTTTTATTAAATTAACAAAATCCACCAAAAATTCATTCAATACTCACAATGACTTAATATATATATTCTGCAGCATACATTTTTAAAACAGAAATAAAATAAAACAGTAAGATTTAAATATAATTGTTACTATTTAGATCACTACACATTTGTTGGGTGTTCTTTAGACTGAAATTTAAAACAACAAAATTAAATGATGGGGCTGTCAGTGAATTTTTATAGAGTACCTCGCACCTGAGCTGGGCTTTGTTTTTAAATAGGCCTACCAACATTTATTGTCATTTTTTGTTGGCTAAATAAGATCTCTCAAATGGATAGCTGGATGTCTCTTTAGATGAAAAAAACCTCTTTGGTTGGTTCCCGTAGTGATCCCCCCTATAAATAACAAAACCAATAACAACTCACTAATAATTTGGACACAAAATTTTGGCTTATTAGTCCATCGAACACCAATCAAATAGACAGGTATCCCAGCTAAATAGATTAGAAGACCTATGGACATCCAAACTGGCTCATGGTAGACAATTAGCACTAACAAAGCAGAGCACACAACAACTTGAAGTAGGGGAAATAACAATGGTACCTGAAATCATTTTCAATATACACATAATTTTAGGCGACTATTTATAGACTAAAATTTGTATCTTTAGTTAAGAGTTGAACAGCCACCATATAAGAACAATATTGAATGACATTTATAAAATTTGTTTATAAACATATAAGTTATACACCAACAAATAAAATTAACATTTTATCTGCAGTGCTGTCATATAAAATTATTTAACTTAGTCAACAAAAAAATATTGATTTTTTTTAACAATATCCTTATCACTACATCTAAAACATCATGGATTTTTAAATGATCCGTACCTTGTATGGCCGAGATATCTTAGGTTTTGTATATCGAAGATACAGTAAGCCTGTGACAACTTTTAATCCCATAATGAGTGAATAAAGACCCACAAACTGCATCAGCTCTTTAACATCTCCAATGTACATCATGACAAACCCATAAATGGTCTAAATATGGAATGTAAAACTGTAATGAATATTAATTTCTAATACAACGGAGCTAAACATTTACTACCTCAAGCAAAAGAAAATGCTATTGTTGCAAAGTTCTATTAAGACAGTAAATTGTTAACAAGTACAATTTACAAAGTACAGTACATAAATTGTGGTACAGCATATTTTTATCACTTTAATTTAAATATTCAGGCTTGGATACTGAACTTTTTAACAAAACAACCACAATATGTCAAAGTAAATAACCAATTATCTCTAACCAGAGAAATAAGCACAGGGGCACCACAAGGCTGCGTTTCTCTCTCCTGCACTGTATAACTGCTCTATCTCAAAAAACGGTACAATTTCGGCGTAAACAGGCAAGTCGTTAATTTACAGTGCAACAATTGAAAGCCTACTTAATTTCAGTATTACCTGCTGGTGTGGGAATTCAACGTCTGATATTAAACACCGCATAAACCGACTAATCAAGAAAGTTAGGAACATAACACAAACTAAACATCCTTCACTTGAAGAACTATTTGAAGAAAGAAGTTTTTGTAAAACTAAACACATTTTGGATGATACATCCCACCCTCCTCATCACAAATACTCAGGATCGGGCCATTTGGGATGAATTCTTTCCATCAGGGCGAGGACTGAAAGGTATAAAAATTCATTTGTTCCCCAATCTGTTCGAATTGACCGGCGTGCTCCCTCTGAAGTCACACCTCTTCATGAGAACTAATAAAGTCCCCGATTTGGCTAAGAGAACTCACCGAATGGCTGTTTGAGATAATTTATTATAAATGTGTCATCAAATTGTTTTATTTATGTGCTGAAAATGTATAATGCAATCAAAAAACATTTCCATTTATTTGGATCAATAAAAGTGATTCCCCTCCTCTGACAGATAAACGATCTTGCTGGCTGCCGTCCATGGTTTGCCTTGTAATAGTTATGTGTTGGGGTGGGTGAATATACATTTTTTTTTGTGCTGTTTTTTATTTCATAAATGTATTTTATTTTAATGTCATGATTATGTCTTTTTTGATAAAATTTTTATGTACAGCGCGGTGAGCCCAGCCCTAGGCTGGGGTACCGCGCTATATAAGACCCCTTATTATTATTATTATTATTATTATTATTATGGTACAGCATCTAATATTGCAGTTTTTAAAAAGTAATAAATAACTTTTTTTTAAAACAAGAATTAAGGCACAATATTTTACACAGAGCCATACTTCTACATTAAAAAAATATATTTCCAAATTCTGATTTAGTGATACTTACAATAGTCCAGAGGGCAATCATAGGTGTCTTATAAGTTGGGTGCAGTGTGCTCATGATGGAGGGCATATCACCTTTTCTTGCTGCAGCAAACAGCATTCTTAGAGACAATGGTTTCATTTGTTAAAGTTTGACCATATTTTGAATATCAGCGCAGGCATGTTGTGAATTAGCTGGCATTTGCTGATATTATGGTGCTAGACAAGCTTTAAATGTATGGAAAGGAAAATGAAACATTTGTTATCCCTAAACTGCCAACACACTACCCCCCCCCCCCCCCCCCCCCCCCCACACCAAAAAAAAAAAAAAGAAATTAACAGGCCACATATATTTACACACAAAGAAATTATAAAATATACAATTAAATCAATGCAAACATTAACAAATTGTTGATAGCTTACATTCTGTGAATTTCATATTTTTTAAAGTTCATATAAAATTGCTCTATGGTATTTTGATAAAGACTAATTATTCCCTATGATATTACTACAGTCAAAAGTCTTAAACTAAGTTTGTAATATAGAGACCATCCATAAATGATTTCATACTATTTTGAGATTTTATTGACCCATCTTCACAAATTTGTAACAAAATGCATGACAAAATTTATTGATGGCTCATTCAAACAAATACAAAAATCTGCTTTTTATAAATACTATTATTTTGAACCCAGTTTCATAACCAAAATTATCTTAATAATTACAATTCTGACAAATAATTACATTTCAACAGAATGCAGATGGCTGTAAGCTTAAATTTAAAAAGGTGGAAGTGCTATGAGGTTGAAGATAAGTCATTTTTTTTTCAAAATGTGTATCTCCAAGTCACGGTGTATCTCCCTCTAGTTTTTAACAAATCAAGTAGCAGACGTCATGGTTTTAATACTAAATTGTTTTCTTATGTGTTTGTTTCTGAGCTAACAAAAATTACTTTGTGCCACCTATAAGAATAAATGTTTCTAAGATTCTAAGTGTTCATTTAAACATGAAGCAATGGCCTCTTTTAAGAAGTTAGATAATGTATTCATGAAGAATGAGATTATCGTTTTGCGTTTGTATGTTTTATTTTTTATTATTATATATAAAAAGAACTATTTATGCACAAATTTTTTTTTTAAAAATGGGATCTAATTTTTGCCTCCAAAGTTAAGTCATGAATTATACCAGATGCTTTTGAATCTTCAAAGTTTCTATTCTATTGACTCACCGGGAGTGTCCCATAATCCCTGTGTTAAGAGCCCCCACGCAAGCAACTGCAACAAAAATTGACATCACAGGGGCTAACGGAGGCCAAACATGTTCGCAAAATGTCTGGAGATAAGGAAATAAAAAATAATTATAAGGAAGCTTTGGAAAATATCTTAGATTATAGATTAAAACTTAAATCTATAAGACTTAACACTAACATCACATTATGACAACTATAACACATACATTAATTAAGAGCATGCGCTTCTAAACTATCAAAATAGGAATTAATTTAATGCATGGGTCAGAAAACCGGGGTAAATTACTTCAAAAGGGGTAAAAATGAACATCTTCAGATAACATATAAATTTTGTTGCCTGAAATAATTTCTTACCATCTTTAGTTTTTACGCTGATACTTAAAGATTGTGTTTTGTGTTTTGCTCTGTTTGTCCTCACAGCTTGCAATAATAAATGCTATTGGCCCAAACTGTAATATACCAATTGATTTTTCCCAAAAATTGTCCATTCCATCATGCCAATCTAGAAAACTTACAAGTGCTACAGCTTTTGACTGAACCATCTCATGTTTTTCCAGAACAACAAAATAACTGAGGTAAGTCAGAATAAACATGGACACCACAATGGCAAAAGTCAAGTGGATTGCTCTGGGTAGAGTTCTACAAAATAAAAAATAAGAAACTATATAAATTAAACCTCAGCAGATTAATATAAAGCAAGCTAGGGTTGCGGAGTTAATCAAAAAATAAAATACTTCTTTGTCTAGCAGGGCTCCGATTCCTGTTCCATTATGCCATTTGCAGTGAGATTGATTTCACAAATACATTTATTCTGAAAAGATTTTCTATACCAAAAAGGATTTTCAGTGATTACAGCTACCTGATTTAAGAGTTATAATTTCACAACAATTGACTGCAAGGAGAAAAGTTGGTGTTAATCCACTGACCTAGTGTGACCGAAATGGGGCAAAAATATAATGATTGAAATTGTTATGATTAGATTCCACTGTAGCTTAAATTTTTTAAAAATAAAGATTTCTAAGTAAATTAAGAGCATAAGAGCATGCACTTCTAAACTATCATGTTCAAACTAGGAATAAGCCCTCCATTGAATGCATGGGTCAGAAAACGAGGTAAATTACACCAAAAGGGGTAAAAATGAACATCTTCAGGTTAACGAGAACTCAATATACATAAATAAAATTATATTAAAAGCGTTTTCTTTGTTATGGGAAAGTGTGTTTTTTCTGGCAACACTGCATTTGGCCAGAGTAATAGCAAAACCCACCCAGCAATTTGTTAATAGTGGCTCAGCATAACTGCAAGTTTTGTCTTGCATGCATCCTTTTTGCCTGGTCACTTATTGTTTTATCTTAAATTAATAAAATCCTTGAAATTTTTTAGCATAAGATAAAACAATAAGTGACTAGGCAAAAATGATGCATACAGGAAAAAATGTGCAGTTACGCCAAGCCACTATGAACCGCATTATATGATGCTTAAATTAATTTAATTCTCCACATAAAAAAGATTGAATGTATCATTTTGAATTTAAATAGTCTGAGAATTTTCTTCCTTTCAAACTGTAAGTGTAATGTCAGCATAAACAAATATATATTGAGATGATAGCTTAAAAATTTCCCAGACCCATCAACAATGTTTTTAAAAATATTCTAGTAAGAAAACAATTTTAAAAAATACAAAGAAATAACCAAAGTGCAGACCTACTTGGCAGGTTCTTTGACTTCTTCTGTCAGTGTTGTAACAGCCTGCCTGGAAAAAAGATTAAATAAAAATCTTATTCTATAACATAGGCCAGTAGTCGGCATTGGTCAAAAGAACCAAAAATCAGCAATAGGACGATTGAAATTTTTTGAGAGACAAATTTCTTTTCAAGAACCTGTCAAGAACCATGTTTATCGTAGTCAAAACCCATTTTTGGCTGACTGGCCGAGCCCCACTCAAGTCCTTAAGAGTCGCATGTGGCTCGTGAGCCGTAATTTGCCAACCACTGACATAGGCTAATAACAAAAACAAATATCTAAATTTCTTGGTTTATAGACTTTTCCAGTGGCTGTTTGGGAAAAATGGCATTGAATAGACGGCATCAGCTCCAGTTTCTTCAAAATGTTGAATTGATAAATTTTTAGTTTGCTCTTTCAAATCTCTATTTTATAAGACAGGGATGTGGGAGAAAATTTTCTTTTTTGTTTTGGCAAATGTATGTTTTTAAATTACCCACATTTTATGTTTTTATACTGACCTTGGTTTTACAATTATTCATCTACTTTCTTTTCTGTAATGAACATTGAAAATGCAAAGCTCAAATCACAAAATCATTCTAGTTCTGTTTATTACTCAATTATAAACAATCATTTTTCCCATGCACAATCATCGCTTGGAACCAACTGGACAATACCACCATAAACTCGAAGTCAATAGGGAGCTTCAATACAGCTTAGCATCTGCTAGGAGCTGTTAAAATACCAGCACAACATCCCCAACCGTTGCACATATGCCGGTACATGGATTCAACAACGTACCTTACCAGAACCAGAATATGACAACAGATATTTAACAAAATGTTTCCTCACCAGCCACCATTAGAGAAGATTACAAAAGTCAAAGCCATTGAGATGCGACCAGGATCTCCATGGATTCCCTCAGTTGGCTTGTCGAAATTCTCAGTTGATTCTGAAATTTGTTATTAAATAAATCCATGCTTAAAATATTAGCAATAAAATGACCTTACTAAGTTTTCATTGCTTAGTTTTAAAATTACCAGACATAACTAATAGACTAATTAAAATGTATAATCTAAGACTATTTGATTAGTTTTTTTTTAAATATTGAGATATCTGAAATTTAATTTTTTGTGATAACAGCCATCTGATTTTAAGATCATATAATTGTTATAGTCATATAATAAATGCACCTTTAAAAAATATCAAACTCCCCACATGCTCTAGTGCTGGGGAGATAGTGGACACAGGAGTCAGCAATCTTTTTTTTTTATTTTAGAGAGAAGTAATTTTTATAAATTAACCTTTATCTGCTAAGGAAATATTTTGGGAGTGGCATGTCATAAATTATTTTAAAATGCACCACACCTATTCCTTCACAGAGCCAACCACTACATTAGCGTAAGTACAAACTGATGAGTTATGCTAATTCATTTAAGGATTTGAATTTTTATTATTTGTACTAACTGCACATACAAATGAAAAGATACTATGAGTAAGTTGCCAATGAGTAAGGAGGAGAAAGGTGAAACCATTACATAAATAATGTGATTCAATTCTTTCAATAAGTTAATTAGAGTCAGTGCAAAGACCATGGCACTTAGCATCATAAAAATTAATGGTTTCAACAAAATTACCTAACCTCTGAACAATACTTAAATTCTTAACATTTTTATAAATAACATTAGATTTATACCTGTTGCTAAGATGTAAATTCCTCCAGATACAATGATACCAATGGCCAACATTTTGCAAGCAGTAAGAAAATTTTGTACTTGGACTATAAGCTTCAGGCTGTAGCAGTTCAAGAAAGCAAGCCCAACTGAAGTAATGAGGTAAAGGTGTTTAGACTGTTCAGAGGTTATTATAATTACTAGACCATAATTAATGGTACCAACTTCTGCTCTAAGGCTTTAATCAAATGATGGAGGCTTACATACAGCTTAAGTCTTTCTGAATCAATTCACACCTTTGAGCCTGTTTTTTACAATATGTTCACAATCACATTCTTTTTACAAGGCAGCTTACTGTGTACCAATATAACCTGCTGTTCAAACTATTCAATTTTATCTGCTGTTCAACCCTTCTTTTTTTCTTATACCTACAATGGTTTTAAACTTGAGTTCAAAATTAATTTTTTTCCAGACATTATGGTGTGTTTAAAATAAATAACAAATATACAAAGAATGTAAACTGACTTACGAAGAATACATCCTCCCAATATAGAGACAACAGAATTAAAATAATTGCTCTGGCAGTCATAATCTGTCATAATAGCTTTCAATAGATACAAAGATGCTGTTTTAGCTGCGAAAGCATTAAAAGGTCCTGAAATAAGAATAATGTAGCCCCAGGCCACAAGAAAGCCATACTGGTTACCAAAAATTAAGGTTATATAAAGATAGGGTCCACCAGCACTCTGAAAAATAGTTCCAAGCTCAGTAAAACACAGAGATAGCGTATAGACTAGAAAACTACCAATAATCCAGAATACAAGTGTAGAGATTATAGATCCAGACATGTTCAAGACTAGACCAGGAGTAATGAACACAGCCACATGACCTGTAATTGATACTAAAAGGGCAACAACATTGAGTAAAGAGAGGCTCCTTCTTAAAGTGGGAGTTTCTGTAAGGCCTTCTAACTCATAGCCAACAGTTTCAGTATTTTCTTTTTTCTTCTCTGATAATTTAGGTGCACCATCTTTTTTCTTATCATCAGGATCCGCTGAGATGCCTTGATCAGTCATTAAGTGCTAAATGAGAGACAAATGGAGAACAAATTTAAAAATCAGTAAATATAAAATGCATAATCTGAAAGTAAATTTGAGAAATGGGGATGAGGGGAGTGGGGGGAGGAGATTCAGGTCATGACCCGAAGAAATATTTTACACATCACTGTCAAGGTGTTTCACAAAGGGCATCTTAAAGGCAGCCACACACACATAAGATACTAGTGATAAATGTGCTACACTGCACCAGGCCTATGTTATGTTTAAACTAGGATTGTACTGCCAATTACCATTTAATATTCTTCCCTTAACTAGGGGGTGTAAGCACCTGGTAATCAGAAATGGTGGTGTAATTTTATTTAAAATTATAGGTCTGATGAAAATTATTCCAAATTAATTTTTTTAAATATGCTATATACACAACTTAGTCTTAATGTACATATTAATAAATTAAATCCTTTTTAGAACAACAAAGCTTAGGCTACAACCATGGTCAGGGCCATCTTAGCAGCATTGGGGGCCTGGGGCAAAGTAATGCACTAAGTCCCCCTATTCCTCTCTAACCTATTCAAGTAATGTTAGGAAAAGCATATGAGTCACATGTTGGGCCATATGTTATGACCTGTGTTTCTTTCAGACATATTTCTAAGGGGGAGGGGGCGCTTTCCATACATTTGGGAAGGGGTAAAATGGCATCTATCAGTGCTAAAGGCTCCCAAATGACATTAGAGATCATTTTTTCTAAATTCAAAATACAGGGGTGCATTTTGGCCCATACCTGAATTTGGTTTTGCGTCATTCTGCACTTAATCGGTATGCAACAGCATAAATGCTTGTAGAAATTTAGGTCCCCTTGACCAGGTTTGTTTATACAAATCCTTTAATTTTTAGTTGTTCCTAATGAATTTTTTTTTTTTTTATAAATAATAATTCACAAACTACATATTTTTTTACTACTTCATTCATTTGTTAAATAATATTTCAGTTACAAAATGCTTTTTGTCACAAAAAAAGAATAAAAATAACTTCTAACATCAGAACAAAAAAGAAACAAAACAAGATCAATAATTATTTTTTGAATTCATTAAAATTTAAATGATTCCAAAATTTACATATTTAAAAATAAGATAATACTGTTTAGGGATATTTTAAATTTTTTTTAAAAAATAAACTTTATTAAATTTGCATCATTAATTTACAAAATGGATCATATACGGATCATATACAGGGTGGCCCAGAAAAAGTGAGAACATTTTGTAGCAAAAGGTTACATCATTGAATTAAGATAATGTTTTGTCATTTAAACTTGTATGAAAATTGTTATGCTATTCAGAAAGCATGTTCAGTCTGTCTTCCCCCCCCCCTCAAAACACACACTTTCCATGCTTCTCAACAACTATTTGTATGCATTGGCGCCTTGTTTATGCTTCTGACAATAAAGAGATGTTATCACATTTTTTGGGCTACCGGTACCTTGTAGTCTTGTAGTTATTTGGGAAGTTTAAGCAGCATAAATTTGCCAAATTCGATATAAATTACAAATTAATGAAAACATGACGCCTATTTTAAAACTCTCGATTAATTTACACCCTCCTCCCAACTGTCAACTGCCCAGTGAGCGCCCATGCTTAAGTAAGATGACACTGGCAATGGTCTCATATTATTTATGATTATGAAAAAAAAATGTATGTTTATGTCAAATGTCTCTCTCTTCCTGCCCCCAACCTTTTTTTTTTTACTACTCCACACATTCTAATGATGTGTGACATTGTGTGCAGTCTTTTGACCGCTATATGACTGTACACTAGGCCAGGGGTGGCCACCAGACCTCTAATAACTGAGAACCATTTTTAAAATTAAAAAAAATTGTTGAGAACCACATTGAAGCACTAATGGGTCACGAACCCACTCGCAATGAAAAATTCCTTTTGTGATTTATTTTTAAAAATTACTTTTTATTTGAATTTAATGATTTAAACATTTCAATTGTTTCAACCCTCACCGTATGTTGAAGCAATATATGCGTTACAGTTACACAATTGAATAAATATATGCGTTACAGTTACACAATTAAAAAATATTTAAATATGTAAAATTTATGAATAGAAATAAACTGTTCGCGAGCCGCAATGTGAACACAGAAGAGCGGCATGCGGCTCGCGAGCCGCGGTTTGGCCACCGTTGCACTAGACTATACTCTTCAACCCTTACTTAAATCAATTTACTCAATTTTCTACCCACTTTAACTTGATGATAAGTTTATAATTTCTTATTACATAGGCATAGGCATATCATAAGGCTTATGATGAGCCATATGAATATAAATATGATGGCTATCCTACTATCCTGTTATTACTGCTTATAGTTATAGTGAATATAATAATATAGTAGTTAACTAAGTTATTAATGTAATATATTTAATTTAGTAGGCCCTGCCTATTAGTTTGAGTCTATAGTCATAGTCAATTTTAAAATTACAGCTCAGAAAGAGAAAAGCATTATAACTTGTTACAAAGCCATTATAAATGAGAAATAATTAATATTCATTAAAAAACATTCTACTATATTTAACAGTACTCATGCTCGGCCGGAATTTATACTTAAGATAGTCAAGCTCTTATTTGAACATCAGTGCGTACGCGCTTTCACTTTTGCGTATCAATTTTATTTTTATATCCCTGAACAACCTCGAATCTCGCTTTGATCTCGGTAAACAGGAAATTAGTTCAGGTCCATTTTAGTTCAGAAGAAACATTGAATGGACATTGCCGGAAAATAAGAGTTACCAATAAAGTTAAAGTTGCAAAATATATTAGTGTGGCATCAAATAAATAAGTACCAGCCTTATCGTTTTCAAGAAGTGAAGGGAAGCCTATACTATGTAAATAAATGAGTCACTTAAATTGCCAGTCCCTTTCAAGATAATGAATAATGTTTTAAAACTCAAAGACAATGGACATGGTTCTGTCTTGGTCGGTCTAAATCACTAAAAGTTAAAGTCATTGTGGAATAAATATTAAATAAGTATGCCTGTTTATTGTTTATTAAGTATAATAATTAATAATGGGGGAAAAGATAAATCGGATCGGGTAGGACTATCCTAGTATCAGTATCAATTTTCATGACTTCTATAAGTCAAAATATGATCAATAGTCTATGATTAGTTTGCTTCTATTACTTTATTGTAGAAGAGGCTAATAATAAATCAAAAATATAATCCTCATTAATCATTACTTACATAAAATTTTTTAAAAAATTAATATAAAATTTAGTATAATGTAGTATATGAAATATAGGGCTAATGCCCTATGCCTATACTACTTGAAGTTTGAGAAATATACTTAATAGTAGTGTTTCTTTCTTATGACTTATGATAATAGTTTGACTAAATTAATAAATAATTTAGTAAATAACATTTAAATTGTATACTTAATTTTAATCATGCTCCACAGTGCACAGTTGTTGTTTTTTATTATTAAAAAAGAAGTTGACATTTGATTATTTGATTTGAAGACAGGCTTCAAAAACTTTGTGGAATAAAGTAACAGGATCATGAGCTTACTCTCTAGCCACTGGAAATCAATACAAAAAATCAGTACCATTTTCGGCATAAAGATCTACACACAGCAGATATTTATTTCAGGTTTTATGAATATTAGCCTCAAGTCTGATAATAATTATACTATAAACATAAGATCAGTTGCACCGACTCGTTGTGAAAACTGTACTTCCGCAACCCATATAAGAAACATGACTGACACTGTTGCCAAACCACTGTATGAAGATCTAAATACAGATGAGACGGGCAATGTGATACAGGATGAAGATCCATCAAATAATTATCAACCTTTTAGTAAAGAAGAAACTGTTAAGCCACTTTCAAAGAAAGCTTTAAAACGAGTAAGTCATTTCTTAGAAATTCCATGTTAATTTTTCATTGTTCATATTAATCATATTAAATGTGTGTTCAAGTTCAGGTAAAAGAAGTTTCTTTCAACAATCTTCAACAATGTTTATTTATTCATGTTTACTTTATAATTTGTTAAACAGAAGTCAAAATGTTTCATTTACAAAACTTATCCTTCCTTTGTTTAAAATCCATTTTAAAAGGCATTTAGTGATAGTAAAAAAAAAAAAGGTATATTTGTCATTAGATTGCAAGGGCACAAAAGCATAAAGAGTTAAAGAGAAAAAGGCGAGAGGATCTCAGATTAAATCAAAAAGATGATCCTGGTTACAGTCCTGAAGACCTGTTGCAATCTTCATATTACTTTGAGAATGGTAGGTACCGTAGCTCTTGGTAAGAATCACTATGTACAAAATTTGTGAAGAGGACTACAATAAAATGTTGTTACAGGTACTAAAATATCTTTTACTGCGCAAATCACTCTTTTGTCCTATTATTCTGTTTTATTTTCACAGGCCTTCGAAAAGTTTACCCCTACACTTATATCTTTGCTACACATGCTAAAGGTCGTTGGGTTGGCCGCACCATTCACAACGTTTTGGCATCAGAGTTTGGTTTTGATCAGCCTGGAGATTTGGTTAGTGGTTCCAATGTGATATATTGTTTCATTTTTTTAAATAGATGCTTTTTAATTTATGAATATTAAAAGAATATAAATTTATTTATTTTGGTAGAGTTTCAATGCATCAGTAAAATTCTTTACCTCTGAGTGATATATCAAGTCAAATATTGTGAAATGGCTATCCAATTTTTTAAATATATACAATCTTCACGTAGCTGCAATATATGTTATTTTTCAATTTATTCAAACTTTTAATTTTTAAGTTACTTAATAATTGAGTGTCCTCTTTGTCAAAATTAGATGAATGGGGATGGATCATTATAAGAATAAAATAATTACTGTTCATTAATTTTCATTAATTCTGAGATAAACATGTCTTTTAAATTTGTTTTTTTATGATTAGGACAAAGCTTTTGATACTGGTATGATCCATGTTAACAACAACCAGGTGGCTTCAAGCTACGTACTTAAAGACTGTGACTACATCTCTCATCGCACACATAGGTTGGTACCAAGACATTTACAAACAAAAGAAATCTCTAAATCTGGTGTGTCTTCTTTTCATTATCATTCCTATCAACATCATTTATCAAGCACATTTCGTCCAGCTACTACAAGCAACCCAATTAGTATTGAATAAAATTTTAACCATAAATGCTGCATGTTGGATTTTGATTGCTTAAAGACCCAATATACTTCTGGTCAGCTATACAAATGATATACATCACCTTTGTTAGTTAGTCCCTCCACTAGTAATGTTTCATTATGATACAAGGGGCAACAGATGCACTAAAGCACGCATCCAATGCTACACATGACTTATCATGTAGATTTTCAGCTTTGAAAGTGTGAATAAATACATAATTATCTGTCTAATGGTAAAATAATTTTTTTTTTTTTTTTTTACTAATTTGCATTTTGAAATACTTCAGGCATGAAAACCCAGTGACAGCTGGTCCAATCGAGATTATAGAGAACAATGATGATGTGCTAGTTATCAACAAACCAGCCTCCATTCCTTGCCACCCGTGTGGGCGGTACAGATTCAACTCTCTCGTCTTCATCATTGGCAAAGAAATGGGAATCACAAATCTCAGAAGTGAATATATACCTGTTTAATTAATAAACTTTGACATTAATCTTTTTTACATCCATTTATTTATTTCATTTTGTTTCCCTACGAATAATCAGATTACTTTATTTTATATTTCTTGTAAGAGGGAGTGAAAAGAGTGTTTGTAAGAATGAGTGAAAAAAGTGTTTGTAAGAGGGAGTGAAAAGAGTGTTTGTAAGAGGGAATTAAAAGATTGTTTCTAAGAGGGAGTGAAAAGAATGTTTGTAAGAAAGAGTGAAAAGAGTGTTTTTAAGAGGGAGTGAAAAGAGTGTTTGTAAGAAGGAGTGAAAAGAATGTTTTTAAGAGGGAGTGAAAAGAGTGTTTGTAAGAAGGAGTGAAAAGAGTGTTTGTAAGAGGGAGTGAAAAGAGTGTTTGTAAGAGGGAGTGAAAAGAGTGTTTGTAAGAGGGAGGGAAAAGAGTGTTTGTAAGAGGGAGTGAAAAGAGTGTTTTTAAGATGGAGTGAAAAGAGTGTTTGTAAGAGGGAGTGAAAAGAGTGTTTTTAAGAGGGAGTGAAACGGGTGTTTGTAAGAAGGAGTGAAAAGGGTGTTAGTAAGAGGGAGTGAAAAGAGTGTTAATGCCACCATTATGGTTTCATTGGTTTTATTTGCTTTAATTTTTATGTCATCGATAATAACCGTTGAAGGCAGGGCTCCTAGGCAGCCGTTTCATCCCAGTCACTAGCTAGTATTTGTGAGGCTGTGTTTATGTAGGGGCAAGGAGTGCCCAGTACAACTTAGCGATAAAGATTGTTAAGATATGAGTGGTCGGTAGCTATGAATCCTTTTGCAAGGTATCAGTGAAGATTCATCATATTCACACCCAATCAAAATGTAGGAACATATTTTTTCCCAGGGGTGGCGGGGGACGACATAGTGGTCTGCATTAGGGAATCCACTCCTTACTTTGTAAGGTCAATTCTTGGGAGCTACCCCTTGGGCATTCCTTTGGTGGTCGGATGGTTCACGGCTAGGTAGAAACATCCCGGGGGACTACCTCGCGGTACCCTTCCTCTGTAAAAGTTGAGAGGGTCCCGTGAGATAGGGTTCCTGAGAGACCTCAAAGAGCTTTGTCTCAGGTCATTTGGCACTCCAAATGTAACATTTTCGAAAAAATTTCTTTCATTTAATTTATTACATATTGTTTATTGCAGTGGTTCTAATTTAAAATTTGAAAAGTTTTAATGTGCTCTTTATTATTTTTTATTTGTGTTTTGAAACAAATATATCACCTAAGGGTCTAAGCTAACATAATATTAGAACAGTTTGGAAAAGATATATCAGCTAAGGGTCTAAGCTAACATATTTTTAGAACAATGTCTTGAACTGTAACAATAAATAACCATAGACAATTCATGAAATGGAAATATTATTTTGAATGTTTCAAACATCTCATCATCACCAACCCAGGATATTATCCTTTATAACTTGCACTTAAATATCCATCTTGTAAACTAAACTGTACTTTTGTATCCAAATTGTAAACTACAATTATATTTTTACCATCCCCCTTCTATATAAAACAGATATCTATCGGCTGGACCGGCTAACTTCTGGTGTACTCATCTTAGGGAAAACTGCAGAGATGACAAGGGTTTTAATGGACCAGGTGGTCAAGAGAGAAGTTCAGAAAGAATATGTGTGCCGAGTGATGGGCAGGTTCCCAGAGTGAGTTGCAATAAATGTTTTTTTTTAAAGATGTAGCCTCTTTTTTTTTTCCATTTGATTGAATTTTAATTGATTCATTCAAGATTGGAGTTAATGTTTTTAAAATATTGTTTTGGTAGATGGGGCTCTCAATTAGGAAATGCTGTTGTCACCTAATTCAACCACTTAAAAAAGAGGGAAAGTTAGACTAAGGCATTCATGAGCCTCTATTATGTTTACAGTGGTACAATCAAAGTGGACCAGCCTCTCCAACCACTGTCCAATAAACTGAGACTACAGGTCATCTCTCCGAATGGTAAAGCCAGCCAGACAACCTTCACAAGGCTCAGCTACAATGGGAGATCCAGCGTTGTCAGATGTAAGTACCTACACATGATCTATGACATGGTGGAGTTAGTGTCGATAGTTGTCTGACTCTTATTGGACTCTTAAATATACTGAAGGAATTATAGAAGTATTTTCCAGCCAGTGGTGTTAACTGGCAAGAGAAGATAACTTGTACATCTGGCCAAGGAAGTTGGGTAAATAATTTGCAAAAGCAGGTTATTTGGGGCAAAATATTTTTAATTTTTTTTATTAGTGTTGTTTTATTATCAAAGAAATCTTAGTAATGATATTCTTATTAGTTGCAAACAAAAAACTATTTGACCCAATAAGGATCAAACTCTACAAAAACTGGGTTGAATTTTAAAACACGTGCATTTTAAAATTGGTCACGCTGAGATCTGCCACTCTATCAAAGAGTACATTAGACTAAGCTGTTAAACAAATTTCATTTGATTATAATTAGCAAAATTTTAGCATGAGAAATTATATGAATAAACAAGCAAACTCTGTTTAATAGTTTAATACAAGATTCTAACAAAGGAGATTGAGTTATGAGTTAATATCCAATATCCATTATCTCGTTCTAGCAAAAATCTGGTAAAACGGCCTTCACCCTTTACCCTGCTTTCTATTTCATCAACTGTTCCAGGTGTTTTTAAATCATATGTTGTTGTTTTTTTTTTGTAAGGTTTGCCACATACTGGCCGGACACATCAGATTCGTGTACATCTTCAGTTTTTGGGCCATCCAATCATCAATGACGTTTTCTACAATTGTGAGGCCTGGGGACCAAATAAAGGAAAGAATGGTGTCTATGAAATTTCTTTCGATGAAGTAAGTGTCTAATTGATTGTTTTTAAATAGTACACAGTAGAAGGCTAATCTTTAGCCTCTTCTTTCATCACTTGATTTTACTAGCGATATTACATTTTTATTTAAAAATAAGTCTTAGTATTTCTTTAACATTATCTTCTCCTAAACCTTCTAAATATTTATCCATTATAAAATATCAAGTAGGCCACAGTAGAACTGCAGAGGTGGCATTTAAAATCTTAATTAGATCTTAACTTGATACAGCAGTAGTTGTTTTTTTTATTTAACAGTTGTTTAGTCTTTCTGTTAATCATCACTTCCTTCCCCTCTGACCTCTCTACGCTTTTCTTTCCCATTTCCTCGTCTGGATTCCAAGCTGTTATACATCTTTTCCACATCATCTAATCCAAAAATCATGTTCATATCCAGGCATAGGTTCATTTTCATTAGTTAGTATCAGTCCAGGTTTTTTTTGCTGCTTGTAATACTTGTATGTTATAACATTTCTTTCTTTACATGGCTGGGTTGTTAGCCCTGTGCACAACCATTCTGCTCTCTAGGTAATTGCCTTTTTTTTTTTTTTGGATAAGGGTCCCTAGTCTTTGTGGATCCTTCCACTTCCTACACTACAAAGCAGTAGATTCTGATTTTGATCCGCCCTGGGTATTTTATTTCCCAAGTGCATGCCGTATCCTCCACCAGATGCTTGATCAGTAACTGTGTATAAGTATTTCTGTTAATGGTACTGGGGATTAGTATTTAAAAAAAATGTTTTTAGCAGATTTGCAGAGGCTAAAATGAGTGAGCTTTTTTTAAAGCGTTGATTGTAGCCATGTACATGTACATAGGGAAATATATAGTGATTTCTTATGAAAAATGAAATTTAATTTTAATTTTTTTTCGCCAGGTGTGTGAGAGAATCATGCAAGAACACAGCGTCACTCTATGGGATGGAGGAGAAAATCCACTTTACGGAGAGAGACTACGACAAATGGAGTCAAAGGAGCTAAAATTTCCCAACACATCTAGAGTACCCGACTGTTCACATACACACAACATAGATGAAACAGAGGAGGAACCACAGAGGAAATTGAGAAAGGTGGAGGCTGAGGGTGCAACTATTCATAAAGCTCAGGTGGAAATGTTGACCTCCGCTGTCTCTAAATCTGGATCTCAAGAAGGAGTGACCCCAATATGTGATCCGGTAAAACCTGACCAAGCAGAATCTGGGTCAAACAGTCAAAGTGCCAACATCACGAAACATGTCGGGACACATCGAGACAGTGAAGTCAATACGGGTCGGCCTGGTTTTGAAATGTCCAAATGGTCAGTCGATGCATCCTGTGACCTGTGTAAGAAGAAACCAATTGACCCCCAGGAAAAGAATCTTGTTATGTTTCTCCATGCTCTCAAGTACAAGGTCAGTGATACAATACTCAGATGATCTGACTCTCTATGACTCAGATGATCTGACTCTTTATGATTCAGATGATCTGACTCTTTATGACTCAGATGATCTGACTCTTTATGACTCAGATGATCTGACTCTTTATGACTCAGATGATCTGACTTTTTATGACTCAGATGATCTGACTCTTTAGGACTCAATGATCTGACTCTTTATGACTCAGATGATCTGACTCTTTATGACTCAGATGACCTGACTCTTTATGACTCAGACGATCTGACTCTTTATGACTCAGATGATCTGACTCTTTATGACTCAGCGGATCTGACTCTTTATGACTCAGATGATCTGACTCTTTATGACTCAGATGATCTGACTCTTTATGACTCAGATGATCTGACTCTTTATGACTCAGATGATCTGACTCTTTATGACTCAGATGATCTGACTCTTTATGACTCAGATGATCTGACTCTGTATGACTCAGATGATCTGACTCTTTATGAAGAAAAAAAACAAAGTACAGGCTATTTCTCTACACAAGTGTTAGTGAATTATTTTTTTTTATATTTGTGAAGGGGACAAATATACTTTACCCATTGATAGTTCAATATTTAGTTTTCTAACGGGATTTTGGGGGAAGGGGGTTGTTAAAATGTGTTTTATTTTTATTAAATCCAGTGAAGATGCTATTCTTGTTGCTTCTACTGGTGGCCAGCATATCATAAGATTTTACCTTAGGGCACATAAAGCGATTATTGATGTAACTATGAACATTTAGTACCTGACATACAACAAAAACTATAACTATAAGACAGCCGTATAGAATTCATATTTAATGATGAGTTCTAAACTGCAACCATAAAAGAATTAAATTAAAACTTCATCTGTTTTGGAAAAATTACTTGTACATGGACTGTTAAATTGAGTATATATCTAATTTAAACTTTAAAAAAAAAAAATACATTTTTGGATTTTTTCCACCAAAAATAAAAATAATCAGAAAGGATAATTTATTTAAATCTCAAAATGTACAATTACCATTTTAAATTTACAGTTAAAATTTAATTGCCACGCATTTCAATGATTTTTTGTCTGTCTTCAGGGCCCAGGCTGGGCGTACGAGACACGTTTACCCGACTGGGCAAAAGAAGATTGGAATAGAGAAGATGATTACATAATAGGAACAAACTCTCCATTGACTTGAGATCTCATTGATTAGCATTTATCTCGTATTGTGTAATGTCAATGTGATGCAACAGTGTAAAGTTGTTTGTGATATGTCGTAAGATTTTACATTAAAAATGAACTGCTAAATGACACTGATGAGTATTAGTTCAATTTTCACCTGCTTTTTATTAACTCTTTTAATTAATTTTATTTCTTTAACCCTTTAATTACCAAAAACATTTAAAATTTTGTTTTAATTGTAATAAGATTCACATTCAATGTTGTATATCAAACTGAAACAATTACCCAAAAAAAAACAACATAGGAGACACATGTCTCTTCATTTGTGATATAAATTTACCACAGGGATATTCAAGGTAACTTTCAATGATATTCAAGTAAAATATTTGGGTATTTAGAGGTAAACCTCATTCAGGTGCTTAATTCTGCTGTTTGCAGAATACTACATGTAAAAAAAAAAAAATAATTGATACTCTTTGGGGAGGGGGGGAGTGTGTGGGTGGGAGGGAGTGTGTGGGTGGGGGACACCTTCTTAAAGTTTTAAGTTAGTTTTTTTGATTGAGAAGAGAAAACAATGTGACATGCAAGAAATGACTTATAAATGCATATGAAGCCTTAGCTTATGTCGCAATTCAGCATTTCCCTATTTGAAAAAATGTGCAAACTGAAACTTAGGATACATACAAAAAGTGTTTTTATGTGTGGAGGTTTTTTTTCAAATTGCATGAAAGACCAATCAGAAATATTTTTAAAAATTACATCAAATATTTAGAAATGAATCAACTAAGTCCTTAATTAAAAAGTGCTAATTAGATCAATTGGATAAAGCTGCTAATTATAGCAATGTTCTCTTGAATTATATTTCCCTTCAATTAAATCAGATTTAGACCTTTAATAAGATAATACAAATACAAATATAATACGATTGTTACAAATGATTTTTTTTTTAATTTTTGGATCATTCTCTTAAATTTAATAAGCAATATAAAAAGTGTGAAGTAACATATTGGACATTAAAAGCTCAAATGGTAAATAATAAATTGTGAGGAAAAGTTTTAAATGGAAAAGAAAATTTCAGAGATGTACCAATATCAACATAGCTCCCATAAAAGTTCAACACAATCATTAATCATCAAAAATGTATCTGCATAGTCTCTGGTGACTTTAATCATTATCATTTGACCTATTCCAAATAGCTCACTCCCTCTCTACATGCCCCAACTGATGAGACCTATTTGTATGTATGTTGACCAGTGTCCGACGATTCTCTGAAGACCTCACTTGCACACAATAATTAGTGGAACTCTCTTACAAGGCATTAAAGTACATTTACCTCTATCCACTATCAAATAGACAATAGCAAATATTTTATTCAGGATTCTCTTCTTAATTCACTGGAGTCTGGTTCTCATTTACTTGATGTAAAAAATAATGATCAAGTACACTTGTGAGACACAACATTCCAAAAAATATGAAACAAAGAACAACATATTATGTTACAAGCAACTGCACTACACTAGTTCAACCACACACTGAGTTTGAGCACACTCCTTTTTCTCTGAGTCTGATGTTTTCTTATTTTCTCTCTCATGCACACTTAAAACATCTCTGTTTTACACCAAAAGTTTGTTGCGTATCCCTCCACTCTTTAATCCAATGGGTGCAGACGCCTAACTGACTACAACTCAAAATTTACATTTACAGCAACACAAAGTCTGCATTAAAAAAAATTTACCTTTTAAATAAGACTTTCTCTCTAACCCTAAGACAAATTTAAATGCACTAAAAAGTAAAATAATAATTTTCTTGAAATTCATTCAGAAAAAATAAAGTATGTGCAGATGGACAATAAGGTACTCTATGAAGCCAAAGAATTCCAATTAAAAATAGGAAAAACATTTTTTCTCTCTTCTAATTTTTAAAATATTTCTTAGCACAGACTTTTTTTGTGTAATGAATTTTAAGAAAATTATTTTCTACTGTTTAGTCTATTTAAATTTTAAACTTGTTTTCAAAAGAAAGTCTTTTTTATAAAGTTTGTTTTAGCTTTTTTTATTTTCTACTTTTTAGAATGAAAATTTTAATTTTTAATTGATCACAATCTAATTGCCAAAATGCCCTTCCCCCATCCCATGCCCAAATCCTACAGTTATGATTAATGTTTATTGTAACTAATGGGGTAGGATTGCTTTTTTTTAAAATCACCTTTTCCCCATCACCCCCCTCCCCCCCCAACCTTACTAAAATTTGACCCCCCCCCCCCCCCCCCCCCAAATATAACATCACAAATCTCTGCCCCCACCCCTCCATAAAAATTCCCTGATTTCCTTCACAAACTCTTAATAAATTCACCTCCCATGACATGGACATCAAATGAAACCTTTGTCAGAAAGATTTCACTAGAAAAGTGGTTCTTAAGCAGGGGTAAAAGTACCTCCCCAGCCCGGAGGTGCCGGAGAGGTGCAGCTAGTTGTTGCTGCTTTTTTAAAAATAAAAATCAGTTTCTATGCATTTTGATTTAGCAGCAATACATTGTATTCCTGTGGATTTTGTTTGCGCAATACTTGTATTGGTAATTTTGTTCCTTGATCATAAAAATTTATTTAAAATTAAAGAAATAAAACTACGACCTACGATAAATAAATTATTTAATTATTTCCGTATTTAAATTTTATTAAAATATAATTTAATAATTTTTTGGTGGAGAGGGGGAATGTTTAAAATGGAGCGGGCGTACAGCATTGCAAACAGGTTAAGAATACCTGCCCTAGAAATTTATTAAGATATCCCCCCCCCCCCCCCCCTCCTCGAGGCAGCATACTGGTGCTGTAACTCTGTGTCATAAACTGAAATGCGACCTTGCAACTCAGCAGGAGAAAGACTGAATTGACCGAGCTTGAGGACCATGTGGGTAAACACAACAAAATATGCTGGACAAACAAACATTATGGAAACGCAAGTAAAAAGAAAGTCTTTAAAAATAAACTGAGGAATAACTGAAGGGGTTAAGACTGCAAAATCAACTGTCCCTTCAACTTCTATAAATTCCTCATTATGAAGACAAGTGTGTTTCCTAAACATCTGCAGGATTGGTATGATAATATTTACTTACAATACAAACTCACAGAACAATATACTAAAACCTTCCCTAGGAGAGTTACAAACATCTCAGTTTCTCCAAACCAAAAATTAAAACTTTTCTTTCAAAATTTAGACTATGAAGTGCAAAACGGATACAGCATTATACCATATAAACTTGTGTAGGCCTATCTATGAAGCACTGGTCAGGCATGATCTGCATATTGTAAAAAGTGGGCTTGTCATCGGATATATTTTTATACTAACACCAATTTATTTTCAG
The DNA here is from genome assembly GCA_964033795.1 of Lymnaea stagnalis. Lineage (NCBI taxonomy): Eukaryota > Metazoa > Mollusca > Gastropoda > Lymnaeidae > Lymnaea > Lymnaea stagnalis. Next base: position 83,626 of record CAXITT010000650.1, on the reverse strand, counting down.
TATTCTTTCATGGGGCAACACTTTAAAATAAGGCTTATAAGTAGATTTGAAGAATATCAACTAATACAACCATTACTTTTTGAGAAGTATAATAAAAATTTTAATGCAGTTATTAACAAATTGAACATATGTATATTTTTACAAATTTAATAAATGTATACATTTACATTCCAATATTTGAACTTACTTAAATACATAATACATTATTATATGTACAAACTAATACAGCAAATAATTTTTCATGAGTTATTAAGAATCACTTAAAAGTATAACTTTATATCTTATTAAATTTAAAAATGTACCAAACATGAAAAGTTAAAGGATAATTTATATATATGAAATAATTGTATGGTAGTAATTAATAGAGATCCAATAAAATTTTAAAAAGTTGATTGTAACACCAGAGATCTGAAAGTTCTTAAAAATGAATAAAATTCTTTGCAGCATAAATAAAAAAGGTATAATTATAGACTAATAAAAGAAATCTTGTTAAAAATCGTATTTAATTGGCAGTTCTTTATTTCTTCATGTACACTAATATCAGTAAAGTAAAATCTGAAAACTTTAATGAAAAATGTGGATAAATAAAAGTTGATAGAGTGTATGAATATGTTTGTTCTTAATACACATGTATTATAATAAAATTGTGTGGCCACTGGTTATGTCTTCAGTTAAATTTAACTTGTGTAAAATCTTCTATTTTCTTAGTGCAATTTTTTTTTTCATTTTATTTTACAAAGCCAAAAATATTTTACAATAAAATATTATTTAGTCTATGTTTATTACATGCTTCTCATATGAATTATATGTTAAAATGATTGCTAACAAAATGAGGCAAATCCTAAATGAATCCTTAGGTGTTAATTTTAAATGCTTAAAAATTAAAAAGTTTATAATTTTAAAAAATTGGAGAAATATTTTTTTGTCTGATTGGAGCTTCTTGTAAATTATAAATAATGTCTAATATAATTATTATTCCATGACATTTTTTTGTTGTTGTTGAAAATTGAACTTACTGGTTCACAAATCATAGATTTAACTTTTAAGAGCACATCTAGAAGATCATGAAGTATAATTTATATCAAATAAACCAATCTGTAATTTTTACTTTTTAATATTATTTAGGCTATCATAAAAGAAGGGAAATAGTGTGCAATAATAAAAACAATAATGAGAAATGACACAAGGCTTTTTAGAATAAAATTAAATATAATGCAGTTGAGCATAAAAATTAAATCACATAATATGGTGGGTTCAGGTGGTTGAGTGGCGAAAGAGGGTAGGGTCCAAGTCTTGGACACTTTTGGAGAAATGAACACATTGAGTTTTGAGTGTATAACTTTTAAAAAGATGTTAAATTTTAAAATATAGTTCAACACCACTCTCTGGCAATCCATGTTACTTGTTAGTTATTATATGCTCAGTCTGGTTTTAAAACATATTCTAATTATATGAAGTAACAATTAACAATTAGTAATTATCTGACATATTAAGTTAAACTACATTTCATTAACTTTCAGACTTTGATGGATTATAGTCAATAAATTCCACTGTTCCTGTATCTTCATGATAAAATTGTTGCTCAAATGAAGCAAATCTTTTCTTGTTCCCTGAATAAATGCAGATTTTTGCTGATTTACCAAACTTGCAATGAAGATCCAAAACTAAACTCATGATTGTGATAGGGACCTGACCACAATCACATTTAATTAGATTTTCTTTTTTATAATTGCTTGCCTTTTTTAACTGCTTTTCAGGAGAACCATAGGAGACATCATAAATAATTATGCTAACAGATTTTTCAGAAAATTCATATGCATTTATGGGCATTGTTGAAGCGTCTAATATATCAACACTTTCACTATCTGCAAACTCTGATATTGGATTGTCAGATATAAAGTCATTGCTATTTTTCTCTGCCACAAAAGTTTTTAAAGCTTCATTTATTTCCTCTCCCTTTGAAAGACCTGGTTTGAGATTATTTGAGGAAACATGGGGGTTGAAGATTTTCAGGCCCCGACCATGTAAAAACTTAAAATCTTTGAGGACATGAAAGTCATTATCATTTGAAATCACAGCAAACTTAATGTGAGATGGCAGTCGAAGATCAAGTTGGTGAATTAAAATAAAAATAACATTATCTGCTGCATTTTGTAAGGTGCCGATCGCCCTTGATACTAAAACATTTACATGTTGCTTAAATTCAGAGAAAATATTTGATTCTATCTTTGAATTTGAAGGTGATTTAGTCACAGCATTTATGCAAACCCAGATGAGGCAACGTTTTGTTAAGGTTTCTGTTTTCACATCCTTAAAGAAAGTAAGATAATTTTCAAAGTCCACAAATATTATGCAGTCATATTTGTTGAGACTTGAAACAATCTCCTTTCCTTTCTCGTCTTTTGTTGAATGCACTAAGTGTTCATAGTAGCCATTATCTTCATTGTTGATGACAGCAGCTTTCTTATAATTAAAATAGATTTGTCTACGTAGAGGGAATGGCAATGGCTTATAATTCAAGAATCTGTAGAACTCAAAATTTTTACACTTTAGGGGTTTCTTGAAACTTTCCCGCCAAACAAGAAAAAGGAAACATAATAGAATTATGTCTTCATCATTTACATTTTCAACAAGAGGAGAGCAATAGGGGGTATTCTTTATCTTCACACAACTTAAAAGATCTTCAATGTCTTGGATACATTCATCATTTTTTTTAGATGGAAGCGTAATATCCTCGATAGTTGTGTCAGTTTCTTCAGATATAATCTGTGTCTTAAAAATAGTTTCAAAGTGAAAAAAAAATTATGAACAAAATTAAATCATGAAAAAAGGCATAAGTTTCTCTAAAAATTTTCATTATGGTAATCCATAGGTTGGTTTCATTTGCCAAATAATCTTGAAAATTATCTGTCTTAGGCTTAGAAATAGTCTTATACTACATAGGCCTATCCATCACTTTATTTTATTTAGGGGATTATACATTTAATTATTGCTTAAAAATATCAATATTTATTTGACCTCCGATTCTTTTTTTTCCCTGATACAATACTTGTCATGCTGTTGATGTTCTTTTTGATATTTTCTACTATGGGGGCCATCCATAAATGACGTCACGAAAATTTTACCCCCATCTCCCCCCATCTCATAAATTGTCACAAAAAGTTAGACCTCCCCTCCCCCCCCCCCC
>CAXITT010000650.1:39962-79987 GCA_964033795.1 Lymnaea stagnalis | reverse complement strand
AATATCCCCCCCCCCCCCCCCCACTGTCAACATTTTTTTCGTTCCATCCCACTTCACATGGTATTCCTAACTACTGTCTCCACATTTTGACATAAATTCTCTCGACTGTCAATCTCACTACCCTCATTTTCTCTTCCTCCCTGGCAGCTTGTAACTTGATCAGAGGTAGGGTATACCTGTACTGATTCTTTCAGTGAACGTAGTTTAAAAATAAAATTATTATAATTGCTATTTAAAAGAATAATGTTAATAATGTCTGCAGTGTAAATTAGGGTTATTAAGTGCAATTTTTTACTACAATTTTCCCCTTTTCATGTGACGTCACATTGCTTAAGGCCCCCCTCCCCCTTGTCACACATCATCACAAAAATGTGACCCCCCTCCCTCTAGATACGTGATGTCTTTTATGGATGGCTCCTGCACTAACCTTTGTGTTAATAACAAGGGAAATCCATTTTTCAAAGCAGGAGTAAAAACAGGACTGACATATTCATGATTTATATAGTTAAACATGCTTATTTATTTTTACTTACCACAATGGTTTCATCTGTGTTACACTCCCTAAAATCATTATTTAAAAGATTTAGTTCAAATGTTAAGTTTTAATTAGCAGAAAACACAATAGTTAATACATTACCAAAATTACCAGAGTGTTAATTGACACATTCAAGTGTAAAGGATATTCAATGATTTGTATTTATGTTCATTAAGTGTGTAAAAACAATTAAATTATAATTTAAAATGAGTAAAACAGAGTAGGGTTAAACCTGAAAAAATAAACGCAACAAAACAGCGAACGTGTTGGCAGAAAGCCTTCGTCAGCGAACAAAAAAACCCAGAAAAAAGCAGTATAAAAAAAATAGCACTTAGCTGGGAAGTAGTGTCTGTCGGCAGCAAAAGAAATGTGTTTTGTTGCGTTTATTTTTTTAGGTTTAACCCAACTCTGTTTTACTCATTTTATATTGTACTAACCTGATTGCAGTCTCTCCCCTTATTACCCTAAATTATAATGTTGATTCGAACCATAAATTATTGTTTAGAGAATCTTTGAGCAATCGGAAACAATTTTTTTAGACCTTATTTTGTCTTGAAATTATAAATATACTTGTCTGCCTACTTTGAACAATTTTTTTCCCTAAAATGTTTCACTTTTATTTCTAAAGCTATTAATAGAAATATAATTATAATAGTTTTTAAACAGGTATTTAATATAAAAAAGAGAATCATTGGAAATGTGTGGACCAAATGCACACCAAATATGACTGCTCAGCTGATAATCTTTTTTGTAATGTATTTTATAAGACCAATTAATGTAACTGATTACTTTTTGTTTAACTAATTTGACAATCTTAATATAAATGTGAAAATATCAGAATGAAAAATGAAACTTAAATAGTCTTTTATAAGTCATCTTGTTCATTACATTCTCTAAAACAGGCCTGCACAACTCAAAATGTAAGGTGGGCCGTAATACTTTATGAAAAACTTGTGCGGGCCATAATATTTTATGAAAGCTTGTGCAGGCTGAAAGATGATAGGACAAGGGGAACGCTATTAAAAAAATAACAAAAATAAACAATATTTTGTTACTTCGCCAGCCACCAAGTGGGTGCCGCCGGGCCTATGTTTTGCAGGCCTTCTCTAAAAGATACACACAAAAAAAGCAACAATAAATGCCTGCATTCTGTTTTATTACCAAAAAATTAAAGTGTAAATTTTCTTGTTATACTAAACTTAATTTTTAAAACTAATTTTAGTTAAATAATTCAGTCTTTACTCTTGGAAAGCTGCAGAATGATCCAGAATGTTGGTTTAAATTTCTCCTAACTGATAGATCTTTCCTCACCTTTTACAATCACTCTGGGTATATTTGGGATTTTCCACAAGGCTAAGATCTATGTCCATTTCCATCAAACAACAATTCGTACAAAGCTGTGGATAAATGAGAAAGTTAACAACAATAAATAAAACTAAACAGAAAAAATCTCTAGCCCCTGCATATAAATTTAGTTATATGTGCAAGTTGAAAAATGTTATTTTAAGCTGTAGTTTTATACAACCATATATAAGTCTTCATCCTCAATATGAATTAGCCATTGATAAAACTCAATTTACTTATTAATATTTGGATACTTAGAAATGATAGGATGCTTTAAGCTTAAACAGATTAAACTCATACCCATTTTGAAAAGTCTGGTTTCTTTCTAAAAATAATCCTACATTAGGAAATTCAGAGTAGCATCTTACAACTGTAATGTTATACCTTTTTAATTTGTTTTCCTTGAATTGCCTCAGCTGTCTTACAGCTTTCACACAAATCTAAATGGTTATTTGGACACCTGTTTCCAAAGCTGCAATTACCATTCAGAAAATACTGACATTGATTTGGAACTTGAGTGCCACGTGTTAAGTCAACTTTAAAAAATAAATAAATAACATTTAAAAGAAACAACAGATTCATTATTTAATAGTTTAGTAAATACCCAATTCATGACCTGTGACAAGGTAACTGAGCGAATTGGTGAATAGATGAGGAGCTTATCTTTCTTAATAAAGAAAAGGTTTTAAGGCAGTAAAGGAAAACCAAACAAAAATTTCTGAGGGAATTCTGCAAACTGATTGAATGTCTTAAAGGTCATCAAAAAGGATTTTTTTTCAAAAGAAGCTGTAAAATGAATATAATTTAACAAATATTAGTCAATCATAGCTTACAACAACATTTGAATATTATATTCTTCTTTATTGAGCTTAAATTATTATAATTTACTATTCACATTGACAGATATGTATGTGTTCATACACACTCTCATTAGTAGGTGGAGAGAGGCATTTAATGAGAATGAAAAATGTCTTGTTTCTATTCAAAAGGTTGGACAATAATTATTTTTCAAAATAAGGTCAATCCTACCCAGGTGATAAGTAGGCCTACTAACAGTAGTCTAGGAAAATCCCATTGAATTGTGCATAAAATATTTGGAAGAAGCTGAATTTTATTTAATTTATTGCTCTAATCTTTTGATACCACATTTGAAAAAACCATTATAGATAATCTGCATATATATTAAATAAAGATAAAAACATGATCCCAAATATAAAATATTTGTACTGTAATCTGCATTTTTACCCAATAAAATTCAAAAGTTTAACAAATTCGATTATTTCACAATGTACCCAAATCTCAAGGCTTGCATGGGTCATATATTTTAGCAAATAAGTTTATCTTACATTTTGAACATTGAAATGATAAATGTAAGTTACATTTGCTCAATTTGGATTCTAAGGACTTTTAACACAACATTACACACAGTTATATATTAAGTATACTATAAAATATTAAAATAATGACTAAATCACAATATTTTTAAAGATTTTTCTGTTCTTACAAGAGGAAGTAGCTTCCCCAAAGGCATGTGCCTGTATGATACACTTTGAGTTGTACATACCGGTGCAAGGCTTCTTTTCTTGAAGAGCTGCCATATTGAAATTTGACTAAGTTAAGACAGAAAGGCTCCTTTATTTTGTGTAGTCTGTTGTTAGAAAAGATAAAAAGAAATTGGCACATATAAGGCCTACATATAGTTGTAAATTTTAGGTTAGTAAAATTAATTATCCTAAATTTAACCGGTTTGTAATAATCTTAAATCATTGATTTGGCATAGACTAATGACTGGTGTTTTTGAAAATTCAAATCAGTCTTCGTTCGCATATAAGGCCTAATATAGGCCTACACATATTTTGACAAATGCCTGACATGGCAATAGTGATGAATTGGAGGGAAGACATTTGATATAAAGTTTTTTTCTAACAGCTGGGTCAGGCTTCTAGGACAAAGGATAATGAAATGGATATTATTGTTGACAAATTGTGATTGTTGTCATTATAAATAATGAATAGGCCAAAGGCCTTCAAAATAGTAGGCTTAAACTGGCTTAAAGAATAGTTTGCTTATTTTATATATTGAATTGAAATATTACAAATTATGTAATGATGGCTGTGGTTATTCACATTAATCATAAAATTGGCATATTGATGAATGTATTGACAATATAGGACATTCAAAATCGCATTTTTTATCTTATTTAATTTTAACTCTAATTCAGTGACTTGATTATATTTTAAAGTGATATTCATGGGCCTTTTCCTGAAGTTAATTATATGGCAATCATCTAAATTACATTTCTTCTTCTTCTATATAGTAAGGGCCCACGATCAATTTATTGATCATTTTGGCTCCTATGCATGTAGAGGGGATTTGCAATGTTTCTGTGCCTGGTGTTGATGAGGATATTTCACTGATTTCCAGTGCCACTTTGTGAGGGAATTATTTGCTGGGGGTTTGAAGGCTTGAGGCGATAGACACAAATGAGTCTAGTGTTATCGCCTCAAATGCTCCTGTTGAAAGCTTGTTCCAGTCCCTGATTTAAACTTGCTTCTAGTTCTAGAGTATCCTGTATTACACAGTGCGTAAGAAGTTATCATGCCTAATAAACACTATAGGCCATAGGCCTACTACTTTCTATGCTAGTATTACAATTATACAAACTAAAGGATATCAGTAAACTATTTAGTATCATATATTAGCCTTGTAATTTTCACTGTATTTTTGTAAATAGATGAATTAGTAATAATGTAGCTAGCCATTGGCCAATCCAAACTACAAAAAAAAAAATGTGTGTTGTTTGGGGACTGGTCATTTTATTATATTATTGTAAGATTTACCAAGCATTTATCTCATTTAAATAAATTATCACCTTACACATGTATTTGTTATATATTATATATTCTAGACCTATATTTCAAGACCTATATTTAATTGAAATAGGCGAATTCAAAGGAGTAATAAATATTTACCTTTTTCAAGATCATTTAACAGTGAAGGTCAAACAAAGCAAGACAACGTCAGGTTGGGAATTCCCTCACATGTTATATATATATAAACAAATAGAAATATAATTACAGCATTTTAGATCACTGGACGTTAAATTGAATCCAGATTCGTAATTTCATTTTAAAAATACATCAAGCTACTTGTTTTACATTGTATCTTTGATCTAAATTATTGTGCACTGGTACTTAATTGTGAGTACTGGATCTACTAATTTAGTTCACTGTCTTTTGTTATTGAGTGCCCTGGCTGTAAACTATTGAGTGCAAAGGCAACAAAATTATTGTGTGCTTGACCCTAAATCATTGTATGCTCTGATTACTTTATAGTGTGCTTATTGTTGTTTTCCCCTTATTTGTGAGCAGTAGTGAGCACCACATTATTTAGACAATATATTATATTATTTGTATTTTAAATATGAAGCAAGAGAGGATAAAAAGGAAACAGTGATTGTGTTTTAAAACATGACCAGTGATTGTGTTTTAAAACATGACCATTGATTGTGTTTCAAAACATGACAATGGTCCCCGAATTGTGATGAGGCACAAACTGATGTGATGGAAACATATCTTGAAAATTAAATTAGATTTCTTAAATGTCTATTCCATAAGATACTTTATTGCAGCTAAGTGTTTATTTTATATTGTTTTTACTGTTTTTTTGCTGAAGAAGGATTCTTGCTGATATGTTGGTTGTTTGGTTGAGTCCTTTTTTCAGGCTTTATTAACCTTTGTTTTGCTTCTTAACTTTATGCCATAAGAGCAGGGTTACACCCTCTCTCTGGATCAAACATCATAATATTTGTGGCATCATTTTGGCAACCATCAGTTTGGCTTCAATAAATAAACTTGTAGATAGTGTTTAAAATGTCCATATTGCTTTGGTATCCCTAATTCTTTACCTTTCATATCCAGGTTCTTGAAATTATTTCTACACTGTTATTACGTAGGCCCATATGAGGCAATAAATCAATATAAATGATCCTTGACAATAAAATTTGATTTGAAACTTAAAGAAATTAAACAAATAAAAATAAATAGTACGTAAAGCACTGTGAGAGGGTAACTCTGCATTATAATTTAACTTCAATTTCTGGTACTTTTAAAAATATATTTAAATTCTAGTTGTTTCTTAAGAGTCCCAACATTAAAAAGCCAACAAAATGTGGATTTGAAGTATGGCTGTGTAAATTACATAGTCATTATGAAAGCTAAATTGCAGTACTAAGGGCAATTTTTAACATTTCTTCTTTGTGCACTACAACAGCGGACTTAAAAATTGCTTCATTAAAAAGTAAAGGAAAATAATTCACTGGTACAACTAAATGATGGAGGTTAAAGCAAAGTCTAAGTTGTTCTGGATTTTCTTACAAAATTATCAAAGTGTAGCTCAATTCTAATAAAAATAAATTGTTTCTATTTTGAAAATTGAACACAATATTAAGTAACAAAATTGAACGTACTAATGTATTTTATTTGATATATGCAAGAAATAACAAAATTTGACTGATAAATATTTTCATTTTAAGAACTATATTGATTGTTACAGCTTTACACTGGGACTGTTAAATAAAATGACAAAGTTTAAAATCTTTTACAAAAAGAAGAAAAAAAATTAGCAACAATATTTTTAAAACAGAAAAAAATAGAATGCAAACAAGCATGGCTTTGATAAAGTTGGATATTTTAATAACACAATAACATTTCCATTAAAAAAATGTGAACATGCTGTTACAATAATCACTCTACCTTTGCAAAGAATATTGTGGATTGTGATCTTATCTTTAAAAAAATCTTTGTCTTCTGTGACTGTCACATTTATTTTTTTATTTTTTTTTTTGAAAGTATAAAACAGAAAAACAAACTAACTTCAGGGTATTCTGTGATCAGAGGAGTCCAGGTAATGCAATATGCCAATGCAATGAGGTGATAAAAAGTTGTGTCCTGGTGTAATGTGTTAGGCAATATGTCAATGCAATGAGGGGATGAAAAGTTTTGTCAAGGTGTAATGTGTTAGGCAATATGCCAATGCAATGAGGGGATACAGAGTTTTGTCAAGGTGTAATGTGTTAGGCAATATGCCATTGCAAGGAGGTGATGAAAAGTTGTGTAATGTGTTAAGCAACATGCCATTGCAATGAGGTAATGAAAAGTTGTGTCCTGGTGTAATGTGTTAGGCAACATGCCATTGCAATGAGGTGATGAACAAAAATAATAAAAGAATTATCAAAAGAGATAGTACCAAAGAAAGCACTGGATGTACTTGCAATGGTTGTTGTTGTTTTAAAGTTGGACTCTTAACATGAAATACTTGCTCAGCAAATTTATGTCTTAATAAATTTTAAATGCATATGTAAAAACAGTTATATCTATTAAGTAAAATAATTATTGGTTTTTGTTCATAAATTTGATATAAATGATAAGATAACATAATGTATGTTTACAAGATTAAAATTTAGTGTGGTTAAAATTTCAGGAATTTTATTTTTAAAAAGAAATAATGTAGTGTCAATGAACTATGCACAGCCGTTAAAAATCTTATGTGTTTTGTTGTATTATGTTCTGGGGAAACTTTGCAGACTACACACCATGTTTTACCATGTAACAGTAATGTGAGCAATGTAAATTTACAGAAGGCAATTACAAGTCAGTAACAAAATTTCAGCAGTTATAGACAGGATGGAAATTATGGTCAGTTCAAACTCTAGAAAGATTGAGTAAATATGCATAAATAGGCATAGCAAATTAGGATCTGGTCAAATAATTTTTCCATTGTTGGACAGAATCAAAACTACTGTTATGAATATGGGCATTCTCTGTAAATATGCACAATGTTGAACAGTAAATTAGGCTCTGGTCCAATAGTTTTTCCATTTTTGGACAGAATCAAAACAACCATACCGGTACTTGAAAAATAAGTTTAATGAGATCAAAATAATTTCTAAATAATTCCATTATGATGAAAACATAAATCTTGGTACGGTATGTAGTTCTCATTGAAAAGCAACCTACACAATGAAAAATTCTTGATATCAATACAACAAAATATTAAACATAGACACATTTTTTTTTACATGATGCAACATAGTAAAGCAACCTCTACAAAAAAACTAGTGGCCTAACTGGCATATGAAAAACTCTTCTTCTTTGTCTGGCCAATATATCAAAATTTGTTTAGTTCTTATTGTCAATATACATTTCCCTAATGTCCTGAAAACTTCATGAAGGAATATGTTGCCACCACATAATACTGAGGTGAATAAATCACATAGAGATGTTGCATAATAGAATTTATTGACAACTTGAGAACAGGAAGACTAACACAGGGCTGGTGGATACCGGATGATTGGTGGACACCGGATGATTGCTTATGAAAGAATAAAATTAATTTAACTGTGGACCGTTTACATTTTGACAAGGTGTCTGAAATGTCTTGGCATGGCTAAATCCTTCTGATAGAACAGAGAAATGTATCAAGTCATTGTGTGAGTAATAGCAAGTCCTGTGTGGGTAATACCAAGTCATTGTGTGGGTAATACTTTGAAAAAAATAACAAGAACAACTTTAGAAATAATTATTTTAGTCGTATTTACATGCTGGGTAATTTTACCTAAACACTAACTAAAACCTAAACTATGCCTTTCATTCATGTCTGAAGCAAGAGAAAGATTTCATCATGTCATTTCACTATTGCTTAGTCATAAGTGCACATTTCATCATGTCATTTGACTATTGCTTAGTCATAAGTGCACATTTTATCATGTCATTTGACTATTGCTTAGTTATAAGTGCACATTTTATCATGTCATTTGACTATTGCTTAGTCATAAGTGCACATTTATCATGTCATTTCACTATTGCTTAGTCATAAGTGCACATTTTATCATGTCATTTGACTATTGCTTAGTCATAAGTGCAAATTTATCATGTCATTTCACTATTGCTTAGTCATAAGTGCACATTTTATCATGTCATTTCACTATTGCTTAGTCATAAGTGCACATTTCATCATGTCATTTTAATATTGCTTAGTCATAAGTGCACATTTTATCATGTCATTTGACTATTGCTTAGTTATAAGTGCACATTTTATCATGTCATTTGACTATTGCTTAGTCATAAGTGCAAATTTATCATGTCATTTCACTATTGCTTAGTCATAAGTGCACATTTTATCATGTCATTTCACTATTGCTTAGTCATAAGTGCACATTTTATCATGTCATTTCACTATTGCTTAGTCATAAGTGCATATTTTATCATGTCATTTCACTATTGCTTAGTCATAAGTGCACATTTTATCATGTCATTTCACTATTGCTTAGTCATAAGTGCACATTTTATCATGTCATTTCACTATTGCTGTCATAAGTGCACATTTTATCATGTCATTTCACTATTGCTGTCATAAGTGCACATTTTATCATGTCAATTCACTATTGCTTAGTCATAAGTGCACATTTTATCATGTCATTTGACTTGCTTAGTCATAAGTGCACATTTTATCATGTCATTTGACTATTGCTGTCATAAGTGCACATTTTATCATGTCATTTGACTATTGCTGTCATAAGTGCACATTTTATCATGTCATTTCACTATTGCTTAGTCATAAGTGCACATTTTATCATGTCATTTGACTTGCTTAGTCATAAGTGCACATTTTATCATGTCATTTCACTATTGCTGTCATAAATGCACATTTTATCATGTCATTTGACTATTGCTGTCATAAGTGCACATTGTATCATGTCATCTCACTATTGCTGTCATAAGTGCACATTTTATCATGTCATTTCACTATTGCTTAGTCATAAGTGCACATTTTATCATGTCATTTGACTATTGCTTAGTCATAAGTGCACATTGTATCATGTCATTTCACTATTGCTGTCATAAGTGCACATTTTATCATGTCATTTCACTATTGCTGTCATAAGTGCACATGTTTCAATGTTTTATAAAAAAAAATGCCACCAGCAATAATTGTTGTGAAGTATATTTTAAACTGGTAATGATGACAAATTTAATAGAACGAAATGTCTTCCATCAACCAGCTTGGCAACAACAAGTGGCGAAAAAAAGCTAATTAATAAATAACTGAAACCTAGGTCAATGATTACAACGGAGAAAACCTAGGTCAATGATTACAACGGAGAAGACCTAGTTCAATGATTAGAAATGAGAAAAGCTAGTTCAATTATTAGAACTGAGAAAACAACTAACATATGCTGCCTCAACATACATCATAAATCACTGTTTTTTTGTATGGATATTTATTGAGTTTTTAAAGATAAATTATTTTTATACAATTTCTTTCTTATGTATCAGTCTTGAGCTCCCGTGTTTGACTGACAACTGTTTGCTGGCCTCAAAACTGAATGAAAAAATTAATGTCCAACAGCAGGCACACATTGAAGAAGAATATTAAAATTAACAGAATTTGATAAATCAGAGCTGGCACACAGCATAACTATAACCGATTCACACAGCAAAATCTTTGCAAGTTACCATTAAAATCTACAGGACAGCAGATTCGTCAATGAAATTAGCCCAAAACAACATTAAAAGAACATATGAATTTCAGTAAAAATATATTGTCAGCCTAAACTTACATGGAATACAGAAACATTACTGTGTGACATTTAAAGCTGATATAGTACCTATAGTAGTACTGGTAAGTACTGGTAATTGTAACAGACCAAGTTAACTATGATTTTTCACACGGCACTAATATTTATTCTCACGGCAAAAATGGTGTAGTGATTTGATGATAATGAAGTAAAACATGAGAAAAAGGGGGACTAGTTTTTATAGCGTAGGGAGAATTCAAATTTTTTAAGTAGAGCAGAGAATGAACGAGATATCTTGAATGTGAGAGGACATGTTGAATTTTTCTAATGGATTACCGGTACTGAATTAATATTAGTTGGTGCATTACTGAACGTGTGTGTATACATACTCTCTGCATTGCTACTATGATTGTTACAACGATATCCTGATATCAAGGAATTATTTAACTTATTTAGTTTATCTAATAAAGTGCAGTGTATATTATTCGTTTGGACAATGTCAATTCTTGAGAGAGAGACAGAGACAGTTTTTGAGGAGTGGAATGAATCACTCAATTAGGAGCATCAAGTCACTGCTTACATTGAGCTCACAGTATTAGCTAACATTGTATGAGTAACCTTATTGAATCACAAGCGCCACCGTCCATAAGAAGGTTACAAAATATACAAACTGTTACAGTAATGTTTTTACTATATCTCCATATCGACTGACTACCGACACTAACCAAAACCTTGTTACAGACCACTGGCACCAACCTTCCAAAAATAAAATCTGTGTACTAATTATAGCCCACCATAACCAGTCAATTCACCATAAAATAAAAAATCTTTGCACCCATTAAACCAATACATTAAAAGTAATCATAAGATTTACAGAGAGTACGATGACAAAACAACAAAAAGAATCTTGCCATTGCGACGTAAAAATAGAACAAATGTAAAAATAAAACAAATGTAAAAATAGAACAAACGTAAAAATGGAACAAACGTACAAAGTAAAAGTAGCTAAAATAGAAAACTCTGATTAAAGAAATCATTATTTTAAAGACAAGAATGCCATCATGACATTTTGTCCAAATATCTACGAGAGTTGTAGAAATTAACCTCAGAAAGTTTATTTTGGATTGTCCACAAGCATTTAATATGCTCTATAGTAAGGGTGGGCAAACTTTTTGTCCACAAGCATTTAATATGCTCTATAGTAAGGGTGGGCAAACTTTTTGTCCACAAGCATTTAATATGCTCTATAGTAAGGGTGGGCAAACTTTTTGTCCACAAGCATTTAATATGCTCTATAGTAAGGGTGGGCAAACTTTTTGTCCACAAGCATTTAATATGCTCTATAGTAAGGGTGGGCAAACTTTTTGTCCACAACGGAGAATTTCAAGTTTGCAAATATTAAAATATCTACCATTTCTAAATGTTTGGCGCAATAAACTAATAAAAATATGACTAATAATTTTCTTCTGATTAAGCATAAAATCTATGCAAACACAAATCATAGGTTTATGCATGTTTTAACATACACATTTAATATGCTTCTCTAGTAGGGGTGGGCAAACTTTTTGTGCGGAGGGCCACATTGACAAAATATGTAAAGCTTTTGGGGGGCCCCATGCATATTATGTCCAATTTTTACACGTCGATAAACATTTCTCTATATTAAAATCAGTAAATTCGCATTTTTGCATTACATGCCAAAAGTCAAGGACTGTTTAAAAAAATAGAAAATAAGAAAGAAAGTAACAAAATAACTTAAAAACAAAGTAATGATTTTAATTCTAAATGCCTTTGAGGGCCACATAATATCAGTTGCCGGGCCGCCCGCGGGCCGTAGTTCGCCCAACCCTGATCTATAGAAACATATTGTTTATTACAATCTCATCACTACACTTTAAAATCTTTGGTTACAAAACAGCACAATAATCACGTAATCCTTCAGCAAAACTTCATAACAATGATTACAATTGATTATAGATCTCAACTAAGTATACAGCAATTTAATTAATGTTAAATACGCCGAATTAACTAAAAACATAATTAGACTGCGAACAAAATTTTTTTAATTAATGAAAACAAAAGTGTGCAAGGTCTTGTAACTCTTATTATGCAGAAATAAGGGGGGGGGGAGGTGGGGGGAGGTTGGAATGACAAAATAAATTTATACTCTCCTGATCTAAAAACTTTATTTAAAAAATACACAGATTTCATAATAGTGAGCAGTTTGGCTTTTTATTGAGTCTGTTTTAATTTTTAACTCTTCTAACTCAATAAGTTTCAAAATTATTCTTAAACTCTTAATAAGTTTCAAAATTATCCTTACTTTTAACTCTTCTAACTTAAGTTAAGTTTCAATTATCCTTACAATTACAATTAACACTAACAGATACACCCCATGAGTGGAAGGACAGGGTGAGCCAGGCCAAAGGTTGTGCCACAATGATGGATTACAACTAACACTAACAGATGCACCACATGTATAATTTTTTATTGAAAAATTAATTTCTTTGAAAATTTTATGAAAAAAAAAACTTGTAGCATTTAATTATTGTCAGCGACAGAAAGTAAAATCACAATTATGACTTTTGACTTTTTTCTTCAAATCATTTTGTTGAAAATACCATTGGCTGGTTGGACCTAATGATGTTATTTGAAATTACCATAGGCTGGTAAGACCAAATGATGTCATTTGAAAATATCATTGGCTAGTAAGACAATGCTAACATTTTATTCATCCAGGTCAATTTAACATTAATAAAATAATTTTATTGTAATTTCTCGAGCAAAAGCTCATGACAGCTGAGTTATGACTTGAGTCACTCATGACAGCTGAGTTATGACTTGAGTCACTCATGACAGCTGAGTTATGACTTGAGTCACTCATGACAGCTGAGTTATGACTTGAGTCACTCATGACAGCTGAGTTATGACTTGAGTCACTCATGACAGCCGAGTTATGACTTGGGTCACATGTTATAGTCACCTCCAAAAACGTAGCCATTTTGCATTTTTAAGGATGAGCACAGAACAGTGGAGTCACATAAACAAATTAAGTTTTAAAACTTTAGATAGATGTTGGATAAAGTAAGCTGAATTGTTTTGTATTAGGAAAAAGCAATTTTTAATGGCATCACATAATTATAATATAGTATAGTTGACAGGTGACATAACCTTGCAAGATCCCAAAATGGGACCAACTTGATTTTCTAAAACTATTTTTACATTTATAAATTATGTATATAAATATATATATATGTGACCATTATTTGTAAAGACATGTATATGGGTGCAAATTTTGGCTTTCTCAAACAGATTGTCAAATCCAACAACTGTATTAAAATATAACCCTGTATTTAAAAAGGTGTGGGTTGTAAAAACAAGGAGAAAAATGGCTTCTTTCTGTTCACAGAGTATATCTCTACCTACCAGCTTAATGATATGATCTTTTAAAAGTAAACTCTATTCAGTCATCTTTATATTATCACACATTGCCAGGCAGTTATCTTTATAATGTACATTGCCAGGTGGGAAAATAAGCATTTTGTGTCCTGGTATATTAACTGTCCTCACCTGTAAGAAGTCACCTGAGAGAAAGGAGCACCTCAAAGTGTTTATAAAATACAAGCCTGAGTATATAAACATATATAAGCTGTTAAACATACACATTAAAATACAGGTTGTTGGTATAACTGCAGCCGCTGACCATGGTGGGCACGAGCATCTCCCGAGGGGTACAGTGTCATATAACATTCATTATAAAGACCAGAAGATAGAGCCCAAACTGATCTCTAGGTCTGACCAATCTAACATCTTACCAGATCCCACTGGGAAAAAGCTTTTCATTTTTGGAAGGATTTAAGCAAAGGTGGGATGGTAAAAATATAGTTTTAAAAAATTTTAAAATCTCTATTCTTGATCTTGTCCGTATTGCCTCGGTTTAGAAAACAAGAAGCAACAACATGATAACATCTTCTCCATTTGTTTGTTTTAACTACAAAACATTCAAATTTAAAAAGCTGATAAAATGTGGAAATCTCTAGTGTAGCTCCCATAAAAAGCTGATAACCCGACCGAATCCCACAAGCCATCCTTAGGGAGCAAAGACCATTTTCATTGGCCCCCACAAGCAATCATTAGGGAGCAAAGACCATTTTCATTGGCTATCACAATAAGTATCACAAAATAATGCTTATATACATTTATATTATTATTATTATAATAATGAACTGCTTAATAGGGTGGGTTTTTTTTATATTGATAATAGCACCATTGAATATAATGAATATAATTCTGTCACTCTAGGGTGAGAAAAAAAGTACAACCTCATTATAGTAATCAGCATATTGCAAAATTGACTATGTAATCAGCACAATTGAAAATTGACTATCTCAACTGGGAACATGGTGTGCCAACAAATAATAACATTTACTTTGTTGGTGACTTAAAAATTAATTACTTACAAATTTATACATCCAAAAATGTTGCAGCAAAATCCCATTTTATTGCAAATAAAAGAAGCAATTCCATGATGATGTCTTTTAAATTTGTTCAATTTGTAGTTTATGAAAAATCAATTTCATTTGTTACGCATTTCGGTTGTGGTTATTTTGAAATCTGATCTTTAATGGGGAAAATAAATGTACTCCAACATATAAAGAAGAAAAAGCTCAAAACACTATAATATTTGCAACACAAATATTGATTCTGTCCACTAATTTCTGTTTCATTTTACAAATGATTATTTTTCTCACTTCTTGATTAAAATATTAAAGACGGTACACTGCCATTAGATATACAAGACATGTTTAAACACAATCTCTCTCATTTTATCCTTTATCCTCGCTTTGATGAAGTTTTCCATATTGTACGTAATGTAAGATTGATTATTAAAAAATACACATACACCATAAGTGTCTTTTTAAAAAGTTATGTGTGCTGGGATTATTCTCAGTTAACATTCATTAAATCAATAGATTACATTCCTTGAATTATAGTTGTAGGCAGTTCAGAAGTTATGATATTTTAAAAAAAATTAATGTGTCAATACATGTAATAATAATAATTTATTTTGATTCATAACACTTGGCTTTTGTCAGTTTGAGCTTGGTATTCATAGCATCAGATTCCCAAATTATCATCATAACATCTGATTTCTATAATTTTATGAAGAATTTCACCTACTCCTTGAACTAAACAAAGAAAGGTTAATTTTAAAAAATTATAACGATGATTTTGAAAATAGTTAATGTCAAAACCGCTGCTACTTTGGATTTGATTTTTATTTTTTGTGTTTTTGGTTATTTTATATTTTGTTTAAAAAAACAATTAAAAAAAAACAACTTAGATATTTTTTTAGAACAGTGTTTCCTAAATTTTTGTGAATTTTTGTAATTATCAAATATGAAAAGAGTTCATTTAATATAAGAAAATCGAAGGCTGAATCTGTATCTCTGTAATCATAATACTTCACAAATAACAAGAAAAAATAATAATTAAAAAACAAAATACTTGTTTTCCAAATATTGCAGATGTTTAAAAATACCAGAAACAGTTAAAACTTAGAGACAAACTTGACAGCTAACTGTACTGTCATCTGAGGGTTATCTCTAGAATTGTCATCTCAAAGTTATCTCTGGACATGGCATTGGTAAGTTTAGAAATCACTGTCCTAAAACATAAATATTCACTCATGATCATGTTAAATAAATATTTTTTTGTTGCAAAATTTACATGAAAAAATAAAGAGAAATAAAAACAACATTATAAGGATTCTCTCAATATTACACATCAACAGTTCTCAAACCTCGGAGGTGTCAGTTTTAACCATCTGATAATCACCTGACGCTTTCAGTATTTCTAGGTTGTCATTGTTCTGGTGGATAAGGGAGCCTTCCTGATTGAGCTTTTTCCTTCGCTTCTCTAGAAACATCCTTGTCTGAACGTAGAGGATCCCAATGACGAGAGGGATGGGTGTGAACAATGCCGAGGCCACCGGAGCCACGATGCTGGTGTCTTTATCTGGCCCCAACAAGGACAGGCGCAGCAGCACGATCGGTATCCCGGTGTTTTGTATTCCCGTCTCAACTGCTATGGTGATGATGTTGACGTTCCCTTGGCGAAAGATGCAAGCCACAATGCCGCCTAGGAGAAAGCCGAGATAGGGCAGCAGCGCCGCAGCCAAAAGAACTTCTCCGCTGAGGAGAGAAAATATGTAAACATTTGCGTACACGCCAACAGTTAGGACAAAAACAATGAACACAAACACAATGTATTTCACAGCACTCAGCCACATCTTAGCCACTTTGGGAAATTTCCTTTGTAGAAACAGGCCGATGAGGACTGGGACGATGATGCCGAGAAGAGAGAAGAAGATGTTCTCATATGGAATTTGGACATTTCCTTGATTGTAGACCACTTTGCCAAGTGTGAATAGCCACATTGGTAGAAGCCCTGAAAAAAAAAGTTAAAAAGTAAAGAAGGGCTAGTCTAACATAATTGTGAACTGAACTAATTCAAGGATACTTAAAATATGGCACAAATATTTTAATAATTATCATAAATGTATAGCAAGTCAGAATGAGTACCGGATACCAATCATTTTTAAAAAAGATACGCATGAATATATATAGAACACGATTTCTTCCTTTTAAAAAAAATGTAAATACCTTGCATTTTTACTGTTGCAGTTGTCACCCCCCCCCCACCCCTCTACCACACCATCCCCCCCAGATTCTGCCACCTTACCCTTCAGATTATCATAATTAAATCTAGAACATATCAGCCGCAGTGATATGCACCACCCAAAATTTACTCAAGTAATCAATGAATGCATTCATTAATTTGAAACGACCAATCGTCTTAAAGAGCCTGTTTTCTATTTATAAGCTACAAGACATTCTTTTGTGATTGAAAACCTATCAGGCATACTTGCTTATAATTAAATTAAATATAATAAAACATTATTTATGACTGACATTCTTGTTATACCAAATTATATAACACCTGAGCAGGTTGTGTTTTAAAATCTCAAATGCTTAAAAAATGTGAATCATCTTAAGTACGGTACATCCATCATTTTCTGTCGCAATTCATTATGGATGCTGGTTAAAGTAAAAAGACAATGGTAGTCTTTACACCAAAGCCTGCCTTCTTACCTAATGCTGCTATAGTACTGATGAGGGTCATGGTAACACTAAGACTGACGTTGCCACCAAGTAGATGAGTATAAGCATTACTAGCAGAGCCCCCTGGTGCACATCCCAGAGCAAAGAAACCCAAAGCAATGCCAGGGTCTAGTTTTATACTGCTGGCTATGCCAAAGGCAATCTGAAGAAAAAAATAATTCATTATAGCCATAATTTAACTCATTTTTTATTTCCATTGTATTAAGCATCTGTCAGTATTCTGCCAAGATCCTGTTCAATTATTATTATTACCCATAAAGTTATTTTTCTGAAATATTTATGCTATAAACTTCTGAAAGTCCTTACCATAGGCATAATCAAAAACTGACAGCATAAACCTATTGCTGGGGCTATAGGGCGCTTCAGTTCTGCTTTGACCACATCAAAATCAATCTATTAAAATTAATGAAGGAATAAAAAAGAAATAATATTTTAAAATTAAAAATCACCATTTTTCACCAGAGGCAGACAACCTTTTGGTTAAATGCACCAATGTAGGAACCAATTTAAGTCTACCGGATTAGATGCATTTTTAGTCAATTATTTTTGTTTTGGTCTTCCGTGAATCTTCTTTGCAATTGCTCTATGTTACCAGTGTGGGATGTGTGCCATAGGCTGCCGGCCCCTTGTTTACAGGTTAATAAAATATGTTTAAATGTATTAAAGTAAATAAAATATATCATCTAATTATCAGACAAGATTAAAATAAAGTGTCTTATAATACTGTAAGCAAGACAGAGTCTTACTTATTCTTTAAATTTAAATGTTAAAAAAAATAAATTTCTCAATATTTATCATATACTTTATTTTAAGACTTTTTTTGTTGTAACTCCAAGTAAGTTTATCTTACCTTGGCACCCATTCCAATGTTTGTCATCACAACTAATAATATAACCACCACATTGAAAGCAATGTCAATTGGTCTCTCTTTGCGCTCCACATACAACTTGTAGGTAAGATCTCGGGAGTCACACGATTTGATGGATGATTGAGATACATTATTGCCATTAGTTGCTGCACAGAAATAGAGGGTAGCTCTCCCAGGCAGATTACCTTTTATTAAAATATTTATAGTTCCAGTTGGCTCATGTGCGAAAAACTCTGATTTACCCTTCAGCTCTGCAATCTGAGAACCATCAAGCTTGGCAAATATTGACCATTCATAGCCATCACGTTGCGGAAATTCAGAAACTATTTTGGAATCAGAAGCAGCTTCATTCTTATTGGATGTTCTATTGTGAAGGAAAGAAAAGTTAAAAGATAGTTTGGATGTTTCATCTTGGATGACAGTGTATGGAAACACAAGACTGGTCTCAAGATCAAATGGCAGTGAATTGTTGCTTGCGTCGAGTTGTGATGCAGCAATTACAAAAAATAATTGAATTAAAGTTAATAGAACACATATTGGAGAAGGAAATAGCAACATTGTCAGTGAATCATCTTTTCGCAACGTCCTTAAGTGTTTCCAAAAGCTAATAAAATCTGGAGAGAAAAAAAATTAGTTATTAAACTCAAAATCGATGGTTCTGAAAGTTTCTTATTTATTTCTAATTATTTCTAATTTATTTATTTTGTGTAAAGGAAACAGTTATTTGTGCCAATGTCTTGTTAAAATACATGCAGTAAAAAATAGTTAGCCTTCTAATTAGATTGTAAGTTGATTTTCTTTAATGCCATACAATAAGAAAAAGATTATCAAGGTAGGTAAATTCCACACAAAAATCACATTACTGTCAATAATGGATGGGACCGTTTATTAAAATTTAAGAGTAAGGTAGTTGTAAATATTAGTTAGAAGCAAGTGCTATTGGGACTTTTTCTTTAGAGAGCACGTTTCAATACTTTCCCATTATTGTGCATGTGATTGTAACTATTCTTTGAAAACCCTGTGGAACTCAATTGTTGTAATATCTTGTGGATATCAGCAAACTTTAAGATTGGAACGGTGTTGCTTGAGCTTTTAATATCATTGGTATATATTGTATACAGTACAGGGGAGAGAACAGGGCCTTGTGGTGCCCAGGTGCTTATTTCTCTGGTTAGAGATATTTGGTTATTTACTTTGACATGTTGTGGTTGATTTTTTAAAAATTTCAGTATCCAAGCCTGAATATTTAAATTGACACCTAACGAGGGAAGTTTCTTTATCACAAGATGTGGTTGGATAGTGTTAAATGCTGATGAGAAGTCTAAGAAAAGCACTCAGGCATATGTTTTAGGACTGTCTAGGTGATGGTAAAGTCTCTCCAAAAATAGTAAGATTCCATACTCCGTACTTCTAGCAGATTTGTAAGCAAATTGGTGGTGGTCACGTTTTTGCTGTACTTCATTCAAAATTTCTTTCAGAATAATTTTCTCAAAACATTTCATTACAATAGAGGTAAGTGCAACAGGTCGTAAGTCATTAGTTGTATTTTACCTTATTTCTTTGGAATTGGTATGATTTCTGAAGTTTTCCAAATTGCTGGTATTGTGTGAGTTACATAAGATTTATTAAATATGTAACAAAATATGTAGGAGAGCTGCTCTGAGCATAGTTTAATGAGCCGACCACTTAAATCATCTGGTACCCAGGCCTTGGCTGTGTCCAAGTGTTTAAATTAATGTCATTATTCAAAACGTTCTATCAGCATATTAATATCAAGAATAGAAAAGTTAACTCTAGGAAATAGGGACAATTCATGTCTAATGGGGGGGGGGGGGGGGGGGAGGGGGTTTAATTCATACTCATATACAGAAACTCATCATGTGACTGGCCTGGATTCCTTAATTAAAATTACATTAGCCCTAATCATAATCTGAAAATCGATGCAATTCATTCATCAATGTTTTCGGGTTTTTTTTAACAAAAATTTTTTACCCTTGATTCATATCAGTCTGATTGATTCAACAAGGGTATTAATTTATTAATCATTCCCAAGTCCTGGCTAAACTGTAGAGTAGCTTATACATATCATGGCTTATACTTATTTAAAATTAAAACAGTAAATAAATTAAATACAAGCCTGCTTACTTAGTACTAAGTCTAAACTAAACTTGAATTAAAATAATTACACATGACATACCACCAGTGCAGTTATACCAGTATCTTGTTTTAGTTCCGCTATTTCCTGACCTTACTCTTACACTTACACTGAGTAACACTGGGCACTGGGCTGGCTTAAACTTAATAATAATAATAATTGGTTCACTTCTTTCAGTTTTTGGCAATTGGGGTGGATCCTTCTCGACTGTGGCATGATTATTCGTAGATAAAATTAAAGGAATAATGATCCTTTGAAAGTTGAAATTAAATCATAAGAAGAAAAAAGTAAATTAAGCACAATAATGTTGAAATTAAATTATTGTTTCTGGGTTAACGTATTACCAATATCAGTGATTATTTCAAAGTAAAATAGAGATACTGTATTTTTGTAAGTTTAAGTGCTATATTTCACCTTAAAACTCTGTTAGTTAAAATATATTTCTGCATCATATTGTATCTTTATAATCAAAATATTATTTTATAATACCAGGTTGTTGTTTTTTTACATTATAGACTCAATTAAAACTAATATTTTGAAAGTTTGATGAAAAAATATGAAGATGTTTGTATCTTAGTTGTTAATTTTCAAAAGCCTTTTACATAAGTAAATGGTGCACACAGAATAATACGGTATTTAGTCATCCCATTCAGAATTTTAAAAGTTTGTCAGAGTGATCTCCCATATTTGTGGGCGGGATTATACTATGTATCAAATTAATATACACAAAACAGTTATAAAAAACAAGTGTAGTTCATGTAAGTTGAAATTAAAATATGAAATATATCTATTAATTTAGATACTATTTGATAATTGAATGTAAATAAGAATAGATTGGAATTAACTTCCGAATTATCGTTATTAATTCCTTATCAGTGACCAGTCATACAGTTGATTCAGTGCTATGAAATATGAACTATAATTTATAATAAAGTGGGTCAGGACTTAGCCTAAAAAAAAGTTATCATTGTGTTATCAGTTCAATGATAATCATATAATGATGGAACAGCACAGCTTATAGTTAGTAATAGTAAGCCGTAAATAATTATTTTGAATATTTTAATGTAGTAAGCCTATACTGATACTTTTACTATTTTATTTTTAACACTAACACTATAACTATAGTATATTTCTTTAAAATCAAAAGTTTTAAAATTAACATGGTTGTAATTATTAGCATAAATTAATGCAATATTTATAATACATTATACTATTTCTATTAGTATTAGGAAGATATTTTAAAATAATCCCTCTGTCAGCAACTGATCACTTACAACTTACATTGCAATCTCATTGGGTGTGATTTATCTTAGGCTTAAAAGCCTTCTTAATTTTTATATATTATTTTTTATAATGAATATTTTAAGTTAACAGTATTAACAGTTGTGTATGAGTCACTATTAACAGTATTAACAGTTGTGTATGAGTCACTATATGATCATTTATTCTTTGTCACACTTTAACTTTGTGTTTAACATTTTCCAAATCATAAAGTAGAGTCAGGGTGTAAGTAATTTAATAACTAACAATGCCTTGACTCACAAGTTTTATTATAAATATTTGGAAATATTATCACCCCCAGTGCTTAAATGAAAATTTTGCCAGAATTCTAGTAAAAGTGATCATGTTGAGAAAGCAGGGCAAAATGTCAGACAATATGTAATTTAGCCTCAATTTCATAACTTCTTACCAATTATCCTGTCTATAATATAGACAGGATAATTCATGGACATAAGGCAGAGTATATAAATGAAAAGTTGTTTAGCATACTAAATTCAATAGTTACAGCATTTGTATTGCAACTGGATGAGTTAACTTTCTAGACATTGAAACTTTCTTTCTGACTTGTGTAAAGTTTTATAACTGATGATAATTGTGATCACGTGTTGTTATTTGCAAGACAGCTAGAAAACAAAATATATCTTCCTTACTTTGGTATCAAAATTAACTATATGAATGCAAAAACCGTCTTGAGGCATACTAATTTCCAAACCTGTCGAGCTAGAAGAGAAAGATGAAATTCATTATGATTATCTGTAATTACTTTGTGATCATTTGAATATGCTACTTAATGATATTCTGAGCAATTTTATGTTTTCTTTTGATGGTAATAAAAAATGATTAAATGATGAATTAATTTTCAATTTTGAAATAGTTAAGGAAGATGAGGTGGGGCTAGTTCAGACAAAATATAACACCACAAGTTTCGGCTTCAGAAAAAAAGATCATGTTTGTATCACTATTCTGCACAATAGGCTTTGGTTAAGAAGAACTTTGTTGCATTCCCAATATTTTATTTAGTGGCACGTGGTTTCAATCATTCAACTTTAAGACTTTTGAATCATGCATAAAAAATCTGCTATCATTTTACCAACCTATAAATCATTTGTAGCCGTGTGGTGTTGTGGCTTATTACAGTTTAAAAATCACAAACAATGAAACAGGTCTGAGAACTATTGCTTTATTCTTAGGTACAATCCGATGACAGTAAAATCTCTCAAACAATATCTAAATTGTAATCACTCAGTATCAGACACAGCTGACTACTCGTACACAGCTCAGGAAGTACACACCCGGGTTTAAATTCCACCCCCCTGATATAGCCACGATAATGTCCACGTCATGAGCTGTTTTTCCCAGGCCCCCGTGGGACAGGTATGTCCAGATCAGTGACTGTGAACATGGAAATGAAAAACCCCATAGGTGTCACCCAGCCACATAAAAATTTTTATAAAATGCAGTTTACAAAAAGTGACACATTACAATAGACTTGATAGAATGTTAGATTTTTAATATATCTTTATAATTATTCTACTTAAAAATGCTAAGGTCACTGACCAGATTTTACCTTCCCTTCCCCACATGAAAAAATTAGATTAAGTTAAATGATGTTATATTAAGTCTGACCCAAGGTTCTAGTCAAACTGATCACCCATTCTATAATGTCATTTGATGTCTTCGGCTCACTTCGTGCACACATTTCTCATCCCTTGCTCAACATTCACCCATTTTTTTCATTCTTATTGTGGTGTTATTGTCTGCAACAGTAGTTCTCCTACATAAGTGTGCTAAGGACTCCAACTTTTCAAAAATTTGTACGTTCAAATCCTTGGGGATTAAATGCAGACACTACACTATTCTAACCTCTCAATTCAATACTATATTACTCTAATCTCTCATTCCATAAAGTGTCAGGAATATTTTTTTCTATTTTAAAATTTTCAGCTCATTAGACTAACATGTACGAATACATCAGGAAATGATTTATGAGAAATGGATTCTATCAACTAGTTACTGAAAAGTCCAGCTTGATCATGTCCTTCTCCTCTGTGCTACCTGAGGACGAAGACTTCTTCAGAGCTCCTAACTATGGAGATGACCTTGGAGGCGTTAGGAGAAGAACATATACGACAAGTGCTGTGAGGACTTCAGTATCTAGAGCACCAAAGCCAGCACCTCCAAAAGATGACACAGTTTTTGCAGTTAAAGATGATGAAAATTTCTCAGTATTTGCTAAGGTAAGTTATAATTCTGTACTTTTTCTTATATTTTCATGGAATGTGTTTTTTAAATTTCATTGGAAACTGACAAATAAGGCCACTTGCAGCAAAAAAACTGTTAAGTTTCAGCTGTAAAAATAGTTCTTTTGATGTGTTATGATTTGTGACTTCTTAAAAGATTTTCATATCCCAATTCGTAATAGGATTATGTTTATTAAATTTCTAAGTGGGCAAAATGTTATATAAAAATAAGAACATTTTTATTTGCATCATTAATAGCAATTTCCAGGCTTTATTTAATAAATACTCAGTCAAATTTGATAACTTTCAACCATAAACATTTCAGGGACGTGACTATGAGCCTGTTTATGTTACACATGAATACACAGAGCAAGAAAAAGATACACTCAACACTTATGAAAGCTGTGACTACTTGCCAAATCACAGCCATATATTTAAACACTGGATTAAGAGGCAGAATATCTCTGAGTAAGTAATATTTGAATTTTGTGCATTTTGTTTCCTTGTAAGAGCTAATTTTTAAAAATATAATGCTTTCAAAATACAAAACAAAACATACACTATGAAAAAATGTTACAATTTTATTTGACAAAATTTAATAGGAGACATTTTGTTACTAAGTTCTTAAGATAAAATTTAGGAGTATTTTTAATAGGTAAGGGTTTTATAAGTTAAATTTTAAAAAAAAAGTAGATGTATATAATTCACTCACCTGTACAGTGGAGATTGTTGTCTCACTTTATGTAACCCCTTCTCTAGATAAGCCTCATTTTCTGTCTCGGGTTGATCCTGTAGTATAGGCCAAAACGTGCCAAAGTGTCCTCATTTTATAGCCATTTTAATTGTTTCTATAGTATAGTAGTTACTATCCTAGTGTCTCATTTTTATTTTACTTAGTTTACATGTTTTTAATAATTGTAAAGTGGTTAGAGCTTTAAGGTAAGCGCTATATAAAAATGCCTAAATAAATAAATAAATAAGCCCTCTGAGAAGGTCCTTATTATGTATTGCATCATTTTCTTATTGTGATAATGCTTTCTACAATGTAGTGATTGAGTACTATGTTAAATTAATTTTTAAACTGTGGTTTAGTCTTGAAACAGATCGATGGGTTATGATTGGCCTGATTGGATTTGTCATTGGAGTTGTCTCATTTTTTCTCCATCAACTTATTGAAAGAATTGATCATCTTAAGTGGAGGATCACTAAAGATTTGCTCAAAGTAAATTCCAGAGCTGAAATAAATAATAAATCAATTCTTGTGTAATTTTACATATATAAAATTACTTTTGTTTTTGCTTTGAATTTAAATTGAAGTGGCTGCCATTCTTTTCAGTTACATAATGACACATGTTTTTTTTTTGTCGCTAAACAAACTCTTTATATCAACCGTTTATTTAAAATTTATCTGTACCATTTGTTTCGTTACAAATTATTCTTTATTATTTTCTGATTTTATAGAAACTTATATTTTTACTTTATTCCATCTTTCAGTGTCACCATTATTTACTAGAATCCCTCACAAACCACATTTCTTTATTGAGCTTCTTTTTTAAAAGAAAACTTTATAAATTAATTACACTCAAGCCTATGTTTATATATAATCAAAAGTTAATTGAAATGACATTCCTCTCATTAATGTGAACATTTCATTGCCTTAAACAGGATGAAAGAATCTGGGAAGGATGGTTGTTTTGTGCAGGATACAGTATGCTGTTTGCAGTGTTTGCAGCAACTGTTGTTGTGGTTAGTTTTGTATTTTGAATTTGATGAGCTTTTTCCTATTCTGTTGATAGTAATAAACAAAAACAGTGATTGCTATAGGAATTTTACCTAATAACGGACACTAATGGTACCGATTAATTATCTATAGCCTAATTTGTCTGCTTTTCGTATCAAAATTAATGGCTGACATTTCAGAAAAGACTAAAAATGTGAATTAAAAACTCCCAAAAAGTATGATAAATTATTTTCTTAGCTTAAAATTATTTATATAAGGAACTATTAACACTTAGTTATTATTTGAAGGAATACTTGCCACTGTTTGGCACAAACCAATCTTGACTCTAACATGCTTAAAATTATTTTAATACCTTAACTGGAAATAAAATTAGATCTATCATTTTTCTGCCAATTTTTTCTTATTATTTCTCATTCTCTATTTCAGTCTAAAAATCAGAAAACGTACTCGTATTAGAACATTAAAAAGTAGATATTAATCTTAATAATTTTATATCTGCTAGTAAAAACAGTGTATAAATTGCATGAAATATTAACCCTGTTTAAAATGTTGAAAAGAGTCAACTTCTTTTTGAACAGTTTTGGCGTCCTAGTGCTGGAGGATCAGGAATGCCAGAGGTTACAGGCTATTTAAATGGAACACAGATAAGAAGAATTTTCAGCATCAGGACCCTAATTGCCAAATTTCTCTCCTGTGTTGCAGCAATTGGCTGCGGTATGCCTATAGGTCCTGAAGGACCAATGATCCACATGGGGTAAGGCTGAAAAAAAACTGTTTTTGTACAATTATTTTGATTTTACTTATTTGTTACTGATAATTAACATATCTTATGCTTTTTAACGACAGTTTCAGTTTGTAAGGAAATGTTTTAGTCACAGAAATTTTGAGCAAGAATGTCTTTTTAACATTAATTTGAAATGAATTATAATTTGAAATGAATTGCTTCCCTTTTCCATTTATCATTGTAAAATTTTTTACAATTTTTATACACTAACAAATTTTAAATTATATTTTGATTAACTTTGATTATTTAGATATTTTACTGAGCTGTGTGAAACAGTATATTACAAAGGAAAGCATGCATGTTAAGTGTTTATTATATTTTTTTCCAAAGTGCAAGCGTTGGTTCTGGATTAAGCCAGCTGTCAGGATATTTAAAGCGAATCAATCTGCCATTTTTTGAAAGGTTTAAAAACCCAGAAGACAAGTGAGATATTTGTTGATGTGACTGTGTCGCCCGAAGCAAATTCAGATTTTAAATAAGACAAGGGAATAGAAATTTAATATATTGGGGCATTAAATAATATTGGGCAGTGCTTACAGAGCCAGAGTCTATCAAATTGTGCTAAAAAAATTATTTAATTTGCCCATCACGCAGAAAAAGTCTTGCTTCTGTTGTTAATTTATTTATGAGACTAAAGCTGCAGTGTTAACAAAATTTTTAAGGCTTCAATTTTGCATGTGGAACTCTGACTTTGTGGTGCACCTGTTGGCTATCAATGTTCTTATGTATCAAAATGTTCATGTAAACAACTATATGAAACTCAATCAAGATTCACATCATTGACCAGTCGTTGTTTTTATTATTTTAATTTTTTTACAGACGTAACTTTATAACAGCTGGTGTAGCAGCAGGAGTCTCTGCTGCTTTTGGTGCCCCAGTGGGAGGGCTGCTGTTCTGTATGGAAGAAGTTTCTTCCTTCTGGACCAAAACATTAGCCTGGCAGATCTTTTTCTGCTGCATCATAGCAACATCCACATCTGATATTTTTAACTCCGCCTTTGAGAGATTTCAGATCATCGGAATGTTTGGAGAATTTAGAACAAGTCGTTACATTCTATTTAATGTAAGCTAATTGAATAGTCATTACACTCCATTTAATGTAAGTTGATATATTAGTGGGATAGAGTTTTTTAGAATTTTATAGATTAATTCATTAAATTATTGTCAACAACTAAATGAACTCTTTAAAAGAACATGAGTGTCCCCTATCCATAATTGATTCATTTCTTTCATCAAATTCTTTAACATGTTCATATGTCGTAGTCATGCCGAATGGAACGCAAATCCTTTTCCATTAGCAATGTAACTTCAATCCAGAAAACATATCTATCAGGCTATACGTTTAATCAAACATATGTATAATGCAGATCCCTATAAGAAGGAGAAATAATGCACAACCATCCACTACAAGGTTTTTTTTAATCAATGCTGAACCAAACATGTAGTAAGCCAAAGACAGTCTAGGCACTAGTCATAATTACAATAAATATAGGTCACCCACTTAAAGGCAGGCAAAGCTTTCAATAAGTTTTAACTCTTAAATCACACTGCACAGAATAAAATAATATCTGGTTGCGCAACAATTACTGGTGATGAATTCTCATACTCTATAATTAGTTGGCAAGGTTTATTTTGTTTACCATATTTGTAGCTTGAATTTGAAGTCTAGGAGTGAGAGTGTTGCACATTTTGACAGAGTGGACACCATAACACTAAGTTTTACCACTAATTTTTCATATTTCACAGCTCTATCAGCTTTTGAACCAGGACTTTAATTGATCATATTTTAGCTAGATTTTGGGTTCGTGACCAAGAGTAAAAGTATATGATTTTAGTTTGGGAAATATTTTATCAGACTTTGCGATCTTAACTTTAAAAAAAAAATAAATAAATCATTTTTCTTCTTTAATAATGTTTATTCTTAAAATAGACAATGTGGCCCATATGCCCTTCTGTTAAGGTTCAAACTATATTTTGTGAATTGCTATTAAGTTTTAAACTATAATTTCTGTAGAGCTAATAAGTTTAAACTGTAATTTGACTGACATAATTAATAAATTTTGAATGAATTTTTCTACATGTTTTCTCTACCTTTCATTGCAGGTAGATGAAGCTGTTGATATTAATATATTAATGTTCATTCCATCCGTTATCATTGGTGTTATTGGAGGTCTTTTGGGATCCCTGTTTACTATTCTCAATCTCAAAATTCATCGGTACCGTAAACGTATCTTGGCTTCAATTAGTCGGCAGTGGGTTGTGAGACTTGTCCGTCTCCTGGAGCCTGCTCTCATCATGGTAAGACAATTCAAAATAATTGTTTAATCATAGGCCTGACTCCTTTTATTATTTCATTTTTGGTGAAGTATATCTTAATTTTCTTTAATTGCCATATTTAGCTAGATTGTGACTAAATTCTAAAAACATACTAATGACAACAGAAATCCTTGTATACTAATGATAACAGAAATCCTTGTATACTAATGGTAACAGAAATCCTTGTATACTAATGATAACAGAAATCCTTGTATACACACTAATGTCCCGGACAGCAAATAGGATAAAAAATCTTATAAGACCTTTTCATTTTCTCTCTAAACAGCTGATCATGAGTTCTTTCTCTGTGTTCTTACCAATGGCATTCTCCTGTATACCTTTCACTTGTATCAAAGGAGAAACTGGCATTTTAAGGTAAGCATTTTTGTTTTGTATGAGATTTTTACACATTCCGCTTTAAAACTTTGACTATAAGTAGAGTTAACCTCAATGAAGATAATGAAAGTTTGACATCAATAAGAGAAGTGAATTTAATGAAAATGAGGTGATATCGGAAAGTTTCGAAGACCAAGGTTTAAGAAATGTTACAGAATAAATTATTAACATTGTTTGCGATCTCATGCAAAATGGCTCCCAAATAGTTCAAAGGTTCTTATTTTTGAAGGCTGTTGCTGATTCTGTTTGGGTGGGTTTTTTTTTTAAGGGGTTGAAGTGGCACCTCCTTAACTGCAATGTCATATTTTGGACTTTTGTTTTGTCATACCTGCAAATGAAACTTCATCACTTGTGATGATTCTAGATGAAATATGGGAGTGCAAGACTTAGCAAAACAAAGTCAGGGGGTGTGCCAGACCAGACTAAAATTTTTTTGGGGGTGCAGAGTATAGAAAAGGTTGGGAAACACTGGTGTAGACTGAGCAAGATGAATTGTCTCCCAAAAGGTTGAAAAGGTTGATGAGGCACTGACCTTAAGAAACACAGACCCTCAGACTCTCGACTGAGAACGTTGAGTTATAAAATAAAAGCAAATAGAACTCTCTGGTAATACCTCGTATGAGTTCAGCTTAACTTGATTGGAAATTTTATATATATATTTATATATATATATATATATATATATATATATATTAAACACACACTCTCACACTCTCTAGAGAGAAAGTAGAGATATAAAAAAAAAAAAAAGAGATATCTCTGGAAATATCTCGTATGTGTTCATCATAAATTTTTTAGATATTATATATATATATATATATATATATATATATATATATATATATATATATATATATATATATATCTTTAAACACTTTTAATGATAATTTGTTCACCATTTGATTAAAGTGAACAAAATCAAATGAGAATTTAATCATTTTATAAGAAGCTTTAATGTGTTTGGATTATTTAAAAAGTAAAAAGAATTTCTTTTGTAATTTCTCAAGTGAATGTTCTATTTTTCTAATGTCTGTGTCTAGTGAGTACTGTGTGAATGATACAATGAATAAATACGACTCCCACTTTGTTGAAGAAAACATTTTCCACACCTGCAACGTAGGGACATATTATTTAGATGGAACCACATTTGTGTACAACGGAACCTATAATGAATGTAAGTTGAAAATTGGTTGATATTTATTTTGTCATACATCTGTTCTGTAGAAGAAAAAAATTTTTTTTAATGTGTTTGGTTTGTCCGAGTCTTATACAGATGTTAAAGTAAACTTAATAGTCAATTTTTAATTTACTCAAAAGTGCACTTTTATATACATTGACTAAATTTGGCAGTTAAGGTTGTTGGTTTTTTTTTGGGGAGGGGGGGGGGGTCACTGAATAGCTGAAATAACATTGACAGAACAATTTTTGGAGGGTTTGAAACTGATGTAATGAAATAAATTTTATTATAAGTTAGAGAACTCTTTCACCATGGAATTTTTTTAACGAAATAATTTATATTTTTTTCAAAGAGCAAAAAAGAGTGAGAGATTGGGTTTATTAAAACATATTTAAAATATTATTTTTTTTGGTCTATAAGGCTAAGTTGGCTATCTAATAAAATATAATTGAATAGACTATATGTTTGTAAACTTATGTCTTCAAATTAACTAGAATAAGTAACAGAAATGAAACTTAAAATGTGAAAACATGAAATGCAAAACCTTCCCCCCACGCCCTTTGATGTTGGCTTACATCTTCTTAACTGCTAAAACTCAAATCATCTGTTGATCACCAAAAAAAGTGAAGAATGTTAATAAAATAATGGCTGTGACTATTCACACCCGGGTATCAGAAGTGAGAGGTTGGGATTAAAAAAATATTTAAAATATAATTGTTGGGTTTGTAAGACAAAATGAGGTATCAAATGAAAGATAATTGAATGGACTATATGTTTTTAAACTTACTTCTTCAGTTTAACTAAAATAAACTACAACAAATGACATCCGAATGGGATTTAGTCTAAAAGGACCCGGGTACACATAGCCGCTATTTGGTGTTTAGGCTAACATAGGACAGGTGTTTAGGGTACATAGGACAGATGTTTAGGCTAACATAGGACAGGTGTTAAGGCTAACATAGGACAGGTGTTTAGGCTAACATAGGACAGGTGTTAAGGCCAACATAGGACAGGTGTTTTTATTTCAATATCAGTTATTTTTTTAATAGTTGATTTCATTTTACTCATCAGATATATCAACCTTTCAACACATTTCATTAGACTCATTGCACTTAATGCATTTTTTTTAAACAGGAAAGTCTAATAATGCAACTTGATGCACTGCAAGTTTAGCACAATTCATTGTTAAATTACAAACAATTTTTTAGCAAGGTTCATTTTAAAATAACTGATTTCTTGATTCCACTTTCTATCTCTCTATCTCTCTTTCTTGTAGTATCTCTTCTGATCTTCAGCTCCAAAGATGAAGCCATGAAAACTCTCTACCTGCGCAACTCTCACAAGATGTTCAACTACGGACCACTCTTTGCCAGTTTGGCCATCTATTTTGTGATGGTTTGCTGGTCTGCTGGCACATCCGTGGCTGCTGGTATCCTTGTACCCATGCTGTAGGTTTTATTTTCTCTGCTTTGTTGTTTTGATTTTGACTAGCCCCAAACGATAAACTGACTAATAGTGAATTAACATAATGTTCAAAATTACTTCTCCTATTATTTGAGACAGCTAAGTTGGATCTTGGCCAGTCTTTTAATTGTTGCCAAAAGAATGGTTGGGTGAACATTCTTGTAAAATGTGCAAAAAACAAAGTTATATTAGATCAAAACAAAAAATGATACAGTTAGTTGGTTAAAGTTATTCTGTAATTCCTAAATGTTAACAAAAGTAACTTTTCTTTGTGCAACAGCTCCTTACAACAGTCATACAATAACTCTCTGGAAAGTTCTAACAAAACCGTTCTGCACCAAAGCCTACACAGAATAGAGTTACCTAGCTTTTAAAATAAATTAATGTGTGACATTAAAGATGTTAAAGTATGAGTGGGCCCAATTTTTTTTATCATACTACAAAAATAAGCATATATTTTACCCAAATATTTTACCCTATTTTAATTCTTAACTTGTATTAAAACTTTAGAGACCATAAAATTAATTTTAAAAATATGCACAATGAAGATCTGTGCAAAGATTGAGTCCCTACCTTTCCCTCATAGTTGTCTCTTATCGTCTAAACATCCAATCTAAATTGTAACACTTGCTGTGGTGGAGTTATAGTAATCTAATTAGCTTTTTCATAGGAAATTTTATCATTATCAGATGTGCTGTTCTTTGTTTACTTATAGGATGATTGGTGCTTTGTATGGCAGAATAGTTGGTCTAATCATGGTGGACATCTTCGGGGTCCATTTAGATGATGATTACTTAAGCTGGATGGATCCTGGGGCCTTTGCCCTGATTGGGTCAGCCTCTTTCTTTGGTGGTGTGGCTCGACTTGCCCCAGCTATTACTGTCATAATGGTGAGATACTTAGCACAACAAAATTTTATCTGATATAACTGGATTATTTGACTTCACTAACAAAATTTTCTTAAACCTATTTCATGCCTGGAAATTTTGAATATTTAAATGTACAAAAATTTGCTGGCCAGGTCACAGTGCCAATCTTGTTTTGCTCCTCTTTCTACCCTTATCCAACTGAGGTTTTTATATTTTTAAAAAAAATTAAAAAATTGTTTAAATCTCAGAGACCAGTGATTATTATAAAATGCTAAATTTTATTTATGATCTCTTTATTTAATGAATAAAGGACATCCATCTAAGAAATGTTTTGTCATGTCTTGAACAGAAAAAGAAGAGAAAAAAACACTTATTTACTTAATGCTTTTTCTAAATAATGCCTAGAGTAAATAGTTTTCCTTTGATAGTGCTGAGTCCTCTCATAATTGAGGTTTAGCTTTGTTGCATCTCTGATCCCAGATGGAACTGACCAATGACCTAAAGGTACTGCTGCCTGTGATGACAGCTGTCATGGTGTCCAAATGGGTTGGAGATTTCTTCACACATCCGTACTTCCATGCCTTGCTGGAACTGAAGTGCATCCCATTTCTGAATCAGCATCCACATGTCAGAATTGATAGCACAAAGTAAATGAGTTTAGTTGATGTGTAAACTTCTGAATCATGGAAATTTATTTCTTAATTTTTAAATGCAATAATGAATATATTACAGTAAAACCTGGAAACAACAAACACTGAAATAGCATTGTCACTGGTATATCCCAACTCACTCATTTTGCTAACATATAGTATTACCAAGAAAATGTAAATAGCAGCAGTGCATATACTGGCCTAGTTATGTTGTTTTATAATCAAGGACTGGAAGCAGGAGGATTTTCTTTGACTTAACTTCATGGCATGAAATGATGTGACAAGTAAACATTTCTACCCTATAATTTATGGTCCTAGTAGAAATGTCCTCAGTAACTCAAATTTTGTGTACCACTTTATCTCAAATGTGTACCACTTTATCATAAATCTTAACATAACAAATGGTACTATCAACAGTTTAAAAAACACTAAGGCAGAGTTTTAACATGGAAGGGACATCATTCAGAAATTTATATTAATCTAATATTTTTGCAGTTGTTGTATTGGTGTGTGTGGATAGATTTTTTTTTGCCATTACAACACTTAACTTATCTTTTTTTTTATACCCTTCAGTGTGAAGCTTGACCTTTTCGCTGCAGAAGACATCATGGCTTTTCCAGTTGTCTCCCTGAATCTGGTGGAACATGTTCCAAAAATAGCACAAATCTTATTGGACTATCAGCACAACGGCTTCCCTGTTGTGAGAAAGAACAAAGAAGGCAAAAGAGTTTTCTACGGCTTAATGACCAGGTAACGCAACTGGGTTGAAATAACTGAAGATAATTGAATGCCTCATACTAATATTTTTTTTATTACTTCCAAAAAAAACTGTTAATATCATTAATGTCTTTAAAAAATGGTTTAATTATAGTCAAGTAATAGTTTTTTTTAATTTTGAATCTGAAATAAGAATTTGGTTGTGTCATTGCAAAAAGATAATTGAAAATGATTTGAATGATTAAACACAACACTGAAATAGAAATTATGGTTTGAATGATTAAACGCAACACTGAAATAAAAATGGTTTGAATGATTAAACACAACACTGAAATAAAAATGGTTTGAATAATTAAACACAACACTGAAATAGAAATGGTTTGAATGATTAAACACAACACTGAAATAGAAATGGTTTGAATGATTAAACACAACACTGAAATGAAAAAGGTTTGAATGATTAAACACAACACTGAAATAAAAAAATGTTTGAATGATTAAACACAACACTGAAATAAAAATGGTTTGAATGATTAAACACAACACTGAAATAAAAATGGTTTGAATAATTAAACACAACACTGAAATAGAAATGGTTTGAATGATTAAACACAACACTGAAATAGAAATGGTTTGAATGATTAAACACAACACTGAAATGAAAAAGGTTTGAATGATTAAACACAACACTGAAATAAAAAAATGTTTGAATGATTAAACACAACACTGAAATAAAAATGGTTTGAATGATTAAACACAACACTGAAATAAAAATGGTTTGAATAATTAAACACAACACTGAAATAGAAATGGTTTGAATGATTAAACACAACACTGAAATAGAAATGGTTTGAATGATTAAACGCAACACTGAAATAAAAATGGTTTGAATGATTAAACACAACACTGAAATAAAAATGGTTTGAATAATTAAACACAACACTGAAATAAAAATGGTTTGAATAATTAAACACAACACTGAAATAGAAATGGTTTGAATGATTAAACACAACACTGAAATGAAAAAGGTTTGAATGATTAAACACAACACTGAAATAAAAAATGTTTGAATGATTAAACACAACACTAAAATAAAAAAGGTTTGAATGATTAAACACAACACTGAAATAAAGATGGTTTGAATTCTCTCAGGGTTGTATCAGGTTTGATTGCTTAGATCTTTTGATAAATAAATTCAATATTTGTTTTCCCCGGAAGGAACAAAAAAAACATGTTCAACACATTTTTCCTGTGCATGTTTGCCAGATCTGACCTGTTAGTGCTCCTGGATCACCGGTCTGTCATGTGTCAAGGTCCAGTTGAACCCATGAATGATGAAACAGTGGACATTGCATCCATTGAATACGATAAGGCATGTTTCTTTATTTGTTAAATTTCTTTTTGTTGTAAAATTTGTTCAGCTAATTATTTTGAACTTTTATGACCATTCTATTTTGCATTCCTTTTTTTTTAAAAATTAAAACAAAACTATTTTGTTTTTGTTTTTTTTGTCTTGAAGAGAGAAGCAATTTCTTTAGTAATTTAATGGATTTTATTTGTTTTAAATTTTTAATATTTCATTGTTTATTTTATAATCACAGCCAGTCAGAATATTATGTTTCCATAACACTTTTAAACCAATTATCAGTTACAAGATTTATTTTCTAGGCTATTACTATTAACTTTGTACTTTATCTGATATTTTCAAAGATGTTGAAAGGTAAAAAAGATGAGGAGGAAATCAACACACGATTTCTGCTACAGTTTGTTGCTGAAAATTCAGACTATAAAGATTATTACGTCGACATGGTAAGAATCTCATACAATGTTTTGTTCTTCTTCTATGTTTTGAGGGCCTACAATCGATGTATCGATCATTCTGGCTCATGTGTTTGCAGAGGGGTTTGCGAGATCTGTAACGTTGAGATCCATATCCCAACAGCATGATGACTGATAGATCTTGCTGACTGATAGTTAACAATGACTGATAGATCATGGTGGAAGTCTGATAATTTTAGAAGTTGCTACACTGCAAGGGAGGTAAGTCACAAACTATTTCTAGCGACGTGGCGATTAGAGGCCGACCGAAAGTGATTTTCTGATTTCGGCCGAAGCCGAAAACAGGCAGAAAGTTTAAAATGACTTTCGGCCGAAACCGAAAAAAGGCCGAAAGTTTAAAAATGACTTTCGGCCGAAACCGAAAAAAGGCCGAAAGTTAAAAATGAATTTCGGCCGAAGCCGAAACCGAAAATGAAATATTTAGATATTTTGAAATTCGTTCCCGCATACATTTTGCATACATCGAAAATGATGTGGGAAAGTATAAATATTTACATTATTTTTATAAAAATGAGATAATTGTGAATATTAATAAATAAACATCTAATATAGGGGTCTCAAACTCGCGGCCCGCGAGCCATTTGTGACCCGCAAGACGATATTTTGCGGCCCGCNTTTTTTTTTTTTTTTTTTTTTTTTTTGGTAATGTTTCTATATATTTTTTAATGCAACAGTGAGTAGGTGGATGAAAGTGAATCCTAGTTCTTGAGAACCCTTAATGAGTTTATTGTTATTTATAAAGGTTGAGCAGACTGTAACAGTTGTAGTCGCTTTTTTGTGGATTACTTGATGAGGCCCACTCTCATTCAGACACTACCTCCTGCGGCCCCCCTCCCCCTGGTGATTTGAGTTTGAGACCCTTGATCTAATGAATACTTTGGATTTTACCATTTTAATATAAAAGTAATTTAAATTGCGTTACAATTTTTTTAATTAGTATGTTAGGAGAAAATTTGGCAAAAATTGAGGTGGGGGGGAGGAAATTAATGCAAAGTATTATTTTTTTAAACCGGGTCTCTAAAAATTGTGATTCTAAAATATCCCTTAATTTATTAAGATCGTTTAGTTGGTTGTTATTGATCGCTTAATTTGTTGTTTAAGATCGTCCAGTTTTTGTTAATGATGGCTTTATTTTTTCTTAAAGATCGGTTAGTTTGTTCATAAAGATCGCCTGGTTTGTTGTTAAAGATCGCTTAGTTTTTCACAAAGATCGCTTAGTTTGTTCTTAAAGATAATTGATTTTGTTCCTTAAGATTGATTAGTTTGTTGTTAAATATCATTTAGTTTGTTCTCAAAGATCGCTTAATTTGTTCTTACATGTCGCTTATTTTGTTGTTAAATATCGCTTTTGCTGAGTATTAAATGACCGAAAACTTGAGTCACTTTCCGGCCGAAAGTCTAAGTCAATTTCGTCCGAAACCGAAGAAAAACCGAAAGTTAACTTTTCTCTTTCGGTCGAAACTGAAATTAAGCCGAAAGTTAACTTTTCAGTTTCGACCGAAACTTGGCCGAAAGTGATAAAATGGCCACTTTCGGCGCCGAAACCGAAGCCAAAATTCGGTCGGCCTCTAGTGGCGATCAAATGATGACCTGCTCTTTTTGGATTAATTTTTTTTAATTAAATTAATTTGCCAATTTAATGTTCATTATAGCATTTTGTAAAAAAATCTTTCTGGTAAAATCATAAAAACGGATATTTACTATTTATTATTAATTGAAACCATTCCAAATATTTTTCTGCGCTGAACATTGCATGATTTGTTTTACTAGAAACTTGTATGCTTTTTCCCCCTTTAAATTGATTTGATTTTCCTTCTACAGACCCCTTACGTGAACCAGTCGGCTCTCTCGATACAGACTAAATTTTCATTGCAAAGAGCATACACTTTGATTAGTGCACTTGGTCTACGTCACCTTGTTGTTGTCAACGGTAACAATGAGGTAATGACCCCAGCAGTTTTTATAATGGAACTAAATCATTCACATTCTAACATCAATGTATTGTAGGACATTGTTATAGACAGACACCAATGTATTATAGGACATTGTTGTAGACAGACATCAGTGTATTATAGGACATTGTTGTAGACAGACATGAATGTATTATAGGATGTTGTTGTAGACAGACATCAATGTATTGTAGAGCATTATTGTAGACAGACATCAATGTATTATAGGACGTTATTGTAGACAGACATCAATGTATTGTAGGGCATTATTGTAGACAGACACCAATGTATTGTAAGGCATTGTTGTAGACAGACATCAATGTGTTATAGGATGTTGTTCTAGACAGACATCAATGTATTATAGGATGTTGTTGTAGACAGACATCATTATTTTATACTCCCAGCCAGAAACATCTAAATGGAAAAGTCTCAAGAGGAACCTTTGGAGTTCTCTTTATTGCATGCACATGTCTCAATGCTTGGCTCTTAAGTGTGATGTTCTGATGTGCATGTCCAACTGCTATCTTAAATGATCTATTTTGAAGTGCATGTCTAACTACTTCTATCTAAAGTGATCTCTTCTGATGTGCATGTCTAACTACTTCTATCTAAAGTGATCTGTTCTGATGTGCATGTCTAACTACTGCTATCTTAAGCCAGATTTTCTGTTTGCCAGGCATGCAGTGGTAGGAAAATAATAAATATTATTATACACTTAAAATTTTTTGTTTTTGGTGTGTTTGGGGAGGCACCACTGTCACAGGAATTGTGCTGTCACAAGTGAAATCCTAATGTGTGATGCAAACCATTGTTGTTGTCTTTGGTGTTACCATTTCTGCATTCTTTCATCAAACTTACGCAGGTCAGAGGGATGATCACAAGAAAAGATTTGATGGGCCATCACATGGTTGAGTTTCTGTCTCCCATTCTACAGACAAGGCCGTACTTCAGGACAAACTCTAAAGTACATGTTAATGACCCTGAGGCCCCTGGATCAAACCCTGGTGAACACAACGAGGGCGTCCCAAGCACGAATGAAACAACTATTGAACTTAGTGAACACAATCCATCGCTACAGGTCTGTGTTCAACCAAGCTTTGTCGTGACACAGCATTAACTAATCGGTTATTCTAGTTCTAGGAACGAACTAATCAAAATGTAAACATGATAAAGATGGGGTATATCAGTTTATCTTGCATTATATATTTTTGTAAAAATGCCACTTTGATTAATAGAAAGATGTCATGCTTAATGCCATTATTTGTGAAAAAATGTATTTTAATGATTACTTTTATTCTACCTTGCCAAATACATCTTTCTATTTAGTATGTAGTTTTTGTTAAAAACTTTTTATAAATTTACTACTTTTGTGTGCCTGATATGGTAGAACTGTTTAAAGTACAATGATACCTAGAAATCTGAACACCCCAGAACTCAAACAACTTGGATTCTGAACAAAAAAGTTGAGCAATTTGTGCCAAAATCCTAACGATGCTTTGGACTCCCCATGCCCAGGACATTGGTCAGTTTTTGTGGATGCGCTTCCCCAGTAGACGGGCCGCCCAAACGCTTTACGTTAGAGACCGACCGAAAGTGATTTTCTGATTTCGGCCGAAGCCGAAAATAAGCCAAAAGATTAAAATGACTTTAGGCCGAAACCGAAAAAATGCCGAAAGTTTAAAAATGACTTTCGGCCGAAACCGAAAAAAGGCCGAAAGTTAAAAATGAATTTCGGCCGAAGCCGAAACCGAAAATGAAATATTAAGATATTTTGAAATTCGTTGCCGCATACATTCTGCATACATCGAAAATGATGTGGGAAAGTATAAATATTTACATTCTTTTTATAAAAAATGAGATAATCGTGAATATTAATAAATAAACATCTAATATAGGGGTCTCAAACTCGCGGCCCGCGAGCCATTTGTGACCCGCAAG
>CAXITT010000650.1:8354-39558 GCA_964033795.1 Lymnaea stagnalis | reverse complement strand
GGGCAAATTAATGAAAAATACTATTTTTTTAAACCGGGTCTCTAAAAATTGTTGTTCTGATCATGGTTCTAAAAGATCGCTTAATTGGTTCTGAAAGGTCGCTTTATTTGTTTTTAAAGATGGTTTAGTTGTTTGTTAAAGATCGTTAGTGCTTGCTATTGATCGGTTAGTTTGTTCTTAAAGATCGTGAGTTTTTTCTTAAAGATCACTTAGTTTTTTGTTAAAGATCGTCCAGTTTTTGTTAATGATCGCTTTTTTGTTGTTCTTAAAGATCGTTTAGTTTGTTCATAAAAATTGCTTAGTTTGTTGTTAAAGATCGATTAGTTTGTTGTTAAAGATCGCTTAGTTTGTTCATAAAGATCCCATAGTTTGTTGTTAAAGATAATAGATTATTTCCTTAAGATCAATAAGTTTGTTCTTTAAGATCTTTTAGTTTGTTCCTAAAGAGCATTTAGTTTTCTGTTAAAGATCGCTTAGTTTATTCTTATAAATCATTTAGTTTACTATTAAAGATCATTTGTTTTGCTCTTAAAGATAATTTAGTTCGGTCTTAAAAAATCGTTTATTTTGTTCTTTAAGATCGTTTAGTTTGTTATTAAAGATCGCTTAGATTGTTCTTAAAGATCGCTTAGTTTGTTTTAAAGATCGTTTAGTTTGTTCTTAAATGTCGCTTAAATTGCCTCATTTTCTGTCTCAGGTTGATCCTGTATAGTATCGGCCAAAACGTGCCAAAGTGTCCTCGTTTTATAGCCATTTTAATTGTTTCTATGGTAAAGTAGTTACTATCCTAGTGTCTCATTTTTATTTTACTTAGTTTACATGTTTTTAATAATTGTAAAGCGCTTAGAGCTTTAAGGTAAGCGCTATATAAAAATGCCTACATAAATAAATAAATATCGCTTTCACTGAGTATTAGATGACCAAAAACCTGAGTCACTTTCGGCCGGATGGCCGAAAGTCTAAGTCAATTTCGGCCGAAACCGAAGAAAAACCGAAAGTTAACTTTTCTCTCTCGGCCAAAACCG
Source organism: Lymnaea stagnalis (assembly GCA_964033795.1). Taxonomy (NCBI): domain Eukaryota; kingdom Metazoa; phylum Mollusca; class Gastropoda; family Lymnaeidae; genus Lymnaea; species Lymnaea stagnalis. Next base: position 38,533 of record CAXITT010000650.1, on the reverse strand, counting down.
AAATTAAGCCGAAAGTTAACTTTTCAGTTTCGGCCGAAACTTGGCCGAAAGTGATAAAATGACCACTTTCGGCGCCGAAACCGAAGCCGAAATTCGGTCGGCCTCTACTTTACGTTTCAGTTCATTGTTGGGAAGCTGTAGGGAAAGTATCTCGTATGATTTTCCCTGCTAATTTTTTTTATGCTACGGGTATTTTCGTATATAATTACAACTAAGTGTATTCGCCATGGGTCCTGTTAGGAAAATAAGAGTAAGAGGAAAGCTGTAAGGGGATCCTCGCTTGTTTGAGTTACATTTGAGTTTAAGAAAGATCATATTGCGTGAAACTGGTAAAAGTGCGGCTGATCTAGCTACTGTGTTTAGGATGGCTTAATTGTATGTTAGTACGATTTTAAAAATTTAGAAGATGTGGCAAAAAGGGTTAAGAGATCAAAAAGTACAGAAGATATGGCAAAACTCCTTTTAGTTGGAACTAATAAAAAAAAAGAATATTTGATTAATTACAAATTTAAAAAAAAAATGATATTATTTGTTGATAATTAACCTTAAAATCCAATGTATTAACTATTAAAATCCTTTTTGAACAAATCGAGTTTTTGTTACCCAGGTACAAGTTAATCAAGTTTATATTATTTTAAGAGGAATATAGTCTTAGGACTCAACCGATTTGAACTCAAATGGTGTTTTCGAATGGATTGAGTTTGGATTCCAAGGTATGACTGTATCGGACTTCTATATAACTTTTATATCAAAGTGCAATTCAAAATGTATTGTATATCAGTTTATTCATACCAACACATACTACATATTGACCATCATGCATCATTTATTTATAGCTATACAGCGGGTTTAATTGTTATATTGTTTGAACACGACCAAGGAAATTTTCAACTTGATTAGCACTTGAGAAGTTGCCAAAACTTGATTAGTTGCCATGACTTGAGTAGTTGTCATGACTTGAGGAGTTGCTATGACTTGAGGAGTTGCTATGGAGTTGCTATGACTTGAGGAGTTGCTATGACTTGAATAGTAGCCATGACTTGAGTATTTGCCATGACTTGAGTAGTTGCTATGACTTGAGGAGTTTCCATGACTTGAGGAGTTGTCATGACTTGAGTAGTTGCCATGACTTGAGGAGTTGCCATGACTTGAGTTGCCATGACTTGAGTAGTTGCCATGACTTGAGGAGTTTCCATGACTTGAGTAGTTGCCATGACTTCAGTAGTTGCCATGACTTGATTAGTTGCTATGAGGAGTTTCCATGACTTGAGTAGTTGCCATGACTTGAGTAGTTGCCATGACTTGAGGAGTTGCTATGACTTGAGTAGTTGCCATGACTTGAGTAGTTGCCATGACTTGAGCAGTTGCCATGACTTGAGGAGTTGTCATGACTTGAGCAGTTGCCATGACTTGAGTAGCAGTCATGACTTGAGTAGTTGCCATGACTTGAGGAGTTGCCATGACTTGAGGAGTTGCCATGACTTGAGTAGTTGCCACGACTTGAGCATTTGCCATGACTTGAGCATTTGCCATGACTTGAGGAGTTGCTATGACTTGAGTAGTTGCCATGACTTGAGTAGTTGCCATGACTTGAGCAGTTGCCATGACTTGAGGAGTTGTCATGACTTGAGGAGTTGCCATGACTTGAGTAGTTGCCATGACTTGAGTAGTTGCCATGACTTGAGGAGTTGCCATGACTTGAGCAGTTGCCATGACTTGAGGAGTTGTCATGACTTGAGGAGTTGCCATGACTTGAGTAGTTTCCATGACTTGAGCTGTATTTTGTTTAAAGTTAGGGAAAGTTGCTCAGTTCATGAGCCTCAGTCTCTCGTCCATGCCTATTTGATCTTATCCTTGCCTATTTTATCCAATGGCAAGACTTAGTCAAGACGACTAGAAATTATGCGTTAAAAAGCTACTTTATTTCGAAGATAAATTGTTTATTTTTTTAAGGGAACACAGTAATATGAAAAAAAATTTTATCATCATTTTCGTCCCAGATTCTGATTTTATCTCCATGTTTTTAAAGTGCAATTTTCAACATGTTCAAATGATTCAATTGAAGTCTTTCATATGTTCAAATGAAGTTTATATTTTTACATATGTTCAAATGCTTCAGATGAAGTCTTTTATATATGTTCAAATGATTCAAATTATGTCTTTCATATGTTCAAATGATTTTGATGAAGTCTTTCATATGTCCAAATGATTCATCTGAAGTCTTTCATATGTTAAATGATTTTGAAGAAGTCTTTCATCTGTTCAAATGATTTTGATGAAGTCTTTCATTATTTTCAAATCATTTTGATGAAGCCTTTCATATATTCAACTAATTTTGATGAAGTCTTTGATGTGCACAAAAATACCTGGTTGTGATGAATCAACTATTTACAAGCAGAGTATCATATATTTATTTCCATCAACAGCTGTTGCTTGATGGTTGTTTTGCAGGCTTCTGTAAATTTTGTACTTAATAAGGAGATATATTTGACATACAAATCTATTCAGCAAATTAGCATCACAGGCAAGACTGTTTGCAGATGACACAGCAGTGTATAGGACGATCGCCAACAGATCTGACCAGGACCAGCTACAACAGGATCTCAATCTGTTAGCTGAGTGGGAGATGAGCTGGGACATGGAATTTCACCCTGCCAAGTGCCAGACACTATCAATCTCTAGAAGTTGTACTCCTCTACACTACCAATACAAACTGCACGGCCATATTCTTGAGCAAGTTTCCTCCGTAAAGTACCTGGGTGTTACCATTCAAAGAGAGGTCCGCTGGGACGAGCATATTAACAATGTATGTAACCAAGCAAACCAAGCCTTGGGGTTCTTAAGGCGAAATCTAAAGATTGGCAACTCCTGTGTGAAAGAAAGAGCATATAAAGCCTTTATCCGTCCGATTTTAGATTATGCATCTTCAGTCTGGGACCCATTTACCCAGAAGAGCATTGACAGGTTGGAGGCGGTCCAGCGACGAGCAGCACGCTTTGTCCTAAACCGCTACAGGAATACCTCTAGTGTTGGCAGCATGCTAGAAACACTAGGCTGGTCACCATTGGAGAAACGACGACGACAATCCAGGCTCTCCATGATGTACAAGATAAATAATGGGCTGGTCCACTGTTCCAGTATTAAACAGAAACTCGTCCCTCTCCCCCATAGACAGCGACGAGGCCATGACAGGCAATTCAGGCTCATACCAGCAAGAAGCCAGTATAGGAGCTGCTCATTCCTGCCCAAGACAATCAGGGACTGGAACCATCTTTCAAAAGGAACAGTTGAGGCGACAACACTAGACGCATTTGTGTCTATTGCCTCAAGCCTTCAAACCCCTAGTGCATAATTTCCTCATCACCACCAGTAACAGAAACATTGCAAATCCCATCTACATGCATAGGAGCCAAAATGATCAATAAATTGATCGTGGGCCCTTAAGATATAGAAGAAGAAGCAAGTGGAATCAACTGCAATGTTAACCTATTTTATTATAATTAACACACTACTGTGCAATGTTTAACTATTTAAACTATTTTATTTTAATTAACACATTACTGTGCAATGTTAACCTATTTTATTATAATAACACTACTGTGCAATGTGAGTTTTTGTAATTATTTTGTTTTTACTCCCATTTTTGTATCTTTAAGTTAACTCAATACACATGTACAAGTTTTTTTGTTGTTGACAGATTCAGAGCAAACATTTACAGCAATAATCTTAATGTATCATGTAATATGGCAATATAATTAGTTACAGATGCATCATGGCTCCCCCATTCCATTGTCCTTGGTTTTGATTTTAAAAAAATTTTTTTTTGTAATTTAAATGGCAAGAGTATATTTTTTAAAAATTCAATCCAACCAAATTTCAGGCCACATTACTTAATATTTAGAAATGATGTCATTTATCTGTTTTTAATTAGAGGTTTTAAAAGTAAACATGAATAAATTGCTTTGTTTTTGTTTGGTTTTTTGGGGGTGAGGGGTGGGGGTTGTAAAGTTGAAAAATATTGTGGTCGTTTAATAGTTTTTGAGTTATGTATTTAAAGATAACCTTTCTTTATTTCTACACAAGCAGTTGATCACAGCTTTATTCTTTCATTTTACGCAAGCAGTTGATCACACATCTTTTTTAATGAATTAAATCGTTTTTTTAAAGCTTAATGTACTGTCATATTATTAAAGGTTTTCATTCCAAATTAATTATAAAAATAAAATCATTCATTTCTTATTCTGGTAGCAGTAATTTTTTTTCAACATCCTGGCGATGAAAAATGTGTTATTGTCATGTCTCTAAATGACTTTGCAACAAGACCCTGAAATTAATTTTATGCCACACTTTATCCTTTTGCAATGTAAAATTGACTTAATAAAATGTTATAACTTAATCTTTTTATTTTCTCATAGTTATAGTTTTAAAATAATTTATTTTGTCAATGCGAGTCTTGGATTGTTGCTGTAGTTTAACTTAATTTTTATTTTATTTTGCATTCTGGATTTTTATTCCTGAAAATGTATCTTAACTGTTCCATATTTTCTTTTGTTAGACAACCATTTTTTAATCCCACTCCAAGAAGACCTCCTCCTCCATTAGTAACTGCCTTACTGGACTGACTAAATTCTTCCAGCTCTCTCTCCCCCATTAGTAGCTGCCTTACTGGACTGACTAAATTCTTCCAGCTCTCTCTCCCCCATTAGTAGCTGCCTTACTGGACTGACTAAATTCTTCCAGCTCTCTCTCCCCCATAAATAGGTGCCTTTACAAGGCTAATGACTTCCTTTCACCCAGCTGTGCAACCATAGCTGGGGGTCAGTCACAGAGCTGGGGTCAGTCACCGAGCTGGGGTCAGCCACAGAAGTATGTGCCTCTGCAAGATCTTGGTCAAGAGGCTGTCATTTCCAATATTATTCCCCCAGAAGTCACAAATCTAAATGAGAACAAATAAGTCCCTGTTATGACTAAGGGAGTTCACTGAATGGCTGTTTTTTTTTTTTACTAGTGAAATAATTTAATGTATATGTCTTGTGTTTAAATTATTTAATTGAAAAATGTGGACTTTATTCTAATATCAATTTATTTATGTGCTGAAAATTTATATGTACATTGCAATCAAAAAACATTTCCATTTGTTTGGATCAATAAAAGAATCTTATCTTATCTTGATTGATTTCTAATTGCCTCTCAGAATTTACATTAAAATTAAATATTGTTTTTAAGTTTTTGAAAATAATAATCAAGAGTTGATTTTTCTATTTGTTAAAAACTATTTCATTGAAAACCATCTGACCAAATGTTAATCTACTCTTAAATAGCTAATTCTCAATGAAAGAAACAATTATTTTACTAAAATAAAATCGATAAAGATGTTTGTATAAATATGAAGCATTAATAACAACTTAAATAAATGGACCTTGTACTTATCCAATTCTTATTTTGTAATAAAGTCATCTGGACATCGCCCCTTATACGCAATAATGCAAGCAGAATCAAGATATTTCAGCACTCAAACCCAGAATCAGGCATCTTGGCTTATAGCGAATTTCTTGCAGAGATCAAAAGACACTGAAGGTGTTTCCTTCATAAATAGTCATTTGTTAATGTTAAGTTTTGATCATTTGTTGATGTTAAGTTTTGATCATTTGTTGATGTTGAGTTTTGATCATTTGTTGATGTTAAGTTTTGATCATTTGTTGATGTTGAGTTTTGATCATTTGTTGATGTTATGTTAAGTTTTGATCATTTGTTGATGTTAAGTTTTGATCATTTGTTGATGTTGAGTTTTGATCATTTGTTGATGTTATGTTAAGTTTTGATCATTTGTTGATGTTAAGTTTTGATCATTTGTTGATGTTGAGTTTTGATCATTTGTTGATGTTATGTTAAGTTTTGATCATTTGTTGATGTTAAGTTTTGATCATTTGTTGATGTTAAGTTTTGATCATTTGTTTATGTTAAGTTTTGACTTAACACAAAATAATTTTCAATGCAAATGATTTGCTTCCCCTGCCTCTACTCTAGATTTATGCTACTTGCAACACCAAGATAAAAATACACTGCACCCTCATTCATAGAGTTAGAAATTACATTTCTAAAATATTTTTCATTTTGAAAAAAATCTTCAAACTTGAAATTAATTCCTATAACTAATTTTGCAATAATAATCACGTATCTCATTGGCCTAAAACACAATTTAATGTAAAAATCACTTACTTTTTTTGTAAACCCATTATTGGTCTTAATTTTAATTTTGTTGCTATAATAACTTTTGATTAAAAAACTTCCAAATTAAAATGGAAGTTAAGCGTTATTTATGAAATAATAATTTATATAAATTGGTAATATAAAATTTAAAACTCTTTTTAAAAGTAGATAAAAATAAGTAAATAAATAAACATATATATATTTTTATAATATATTTATAAGATATAAATTAGCAGGCATTTGAGATGTAATTAGTTACTTGGAAATGTCATTTTGTTATTGGTTGTTTTAAAAATAGGTAGGATGTTGGTGAAAAATGCATTTTAGAATAGTTTCATAATACACAAACAACTTATATATGTATAAAAAAACAAGGCACTAAACATTTAATTTTCCATTAGTTTAATGCCAGGGTAAGAAAGATTCATAGTTGTGGTTTATTAATATGGAATTCATCATGTTCAAATTACCAACACATCACCATCATCCACACAAAACATTCCATGTACACTGTACACATCACATCTCAACTTTAAACACATCTCATATCACCACTAAACCCAATCAAGTTATGCAGGCACTGGACTGACAAACAATTCAAGGAGCATGCTCCAAAAGGAAACTTTAGGCAATGTAAAGCAATGATTGTTATTTTTTGTACATGGCTAAATGGGTAACATTTATTCAAAAAGAATAACTCAAAATGTCAAGGGCTTACTGTTGTATCTACTATAATCAACAGTATCATCATTTATGTCATGACATGACTCAGTTCTTTGTGACAGTCCAACAGCCACTGTACACAGTACGGTAAACTTCTGATGCTTCAAATTAAAAAAGTTGACCTTACTGATTGTCTATTGTTTGGTGACTTGGAAAGTCCCCCGTTTATGGTTTTAGTACAGGTTATTAAGACTTGATTGCATTAAGTCTTGACTGCATTAAGTCTTGACTGCATTAAACTTGACTGCATTTCCAGGGTTATAAAAATAAATTGTAATGAGTTATTTTCACAACCACAAAAATGCTTAAGAAAAAAAAAACGTTAAGAAAATATAAGGATTAGAATGTAACACTTGAACTGCTACCATACACCACCTACCACTTGAACTGCTACCATACACCACCTAGCACTTGAACTGCTACCTTACACCAACAAGAACACTTTACATTATGAGTCCTTCATATGTGGTTTCAGTATTTCAATGCTAGTAAATCATGATGAAGCCCACAAAGCAAAATTGAAAATAACCCAATAATAAAAAAAAAAAGATATTTGGTGAAATAAAAAAAAAATACATTCTAAAGTCTAGAGAATCATGGACTCTAATATCACAGAGGGAAAAAAATTGAACAGGAATCCAAGCCACTTCTAATACAAAAGAACATTGCATAGATCAGTTGTATGAAAAAATCCCAAAGATATTTGAAAATGTGGAGGGAATTTACATGCTAAATATTTTAGAGGATTTAAAAAGCAATTTTTTTTTAAACATGTCTGTGGAGTTCGAAAATATTTACTGACACTAATTCAAGGTATGACTTTTATTTACTCTGTTGTCAACTGAAACAGGACCAAACATGACTTTAAGTCCATACACTCATTGACACAGGACCAATGAATTCATTATTTCCACAAATTCTGGTATTTTTACCATATTTGACTTTGACCAGGAGTTATAGACATGTTTTTACCACACGTCTTCTCTCCCAACTTTTGACTTCTACTCCACTACCCAGTTGAAACAAAACTGAAAGAGTTGATGTCAAAGTCAAAAATGCTTAGTTACATTTTATTCCAGGTAGACAATTTTATGACAAAATACAGTAAATAGAACTGATTCCAGTAGGATGACTTTCTAAAAAAGATTTTTTATTTTGGTGAGGTGAAGGGGGGCAACAAAATTCCCTTTCTTATTTTTGTCTCATTTCAAACAGAATATCTAGATGTTGTTTTGTATATTATCATACAAACCTTTATCATTCACTTTGCATTAGATTTTCCAAAATTATGGTATGATCATAAGATGTCATTTATATGGATAATGCCTGGTTAATTAATGATTATTTCTAAATTTTTTAAGCAAGTCTCAAATAATTAAGTATATTAGAATATTTTTTAAAATAATATAGTTAAGTTTTGAACATAATTTTATCTTCCTAATAAAAATAAATTATTTTTAGATCTTTTTCAAACTTTCCCACCCAAAGCAAAACTATTCATTTTCTAGACAGAACATTTCATACGCTACATTTGGATGGTAAACATTCTAAAAGAACATAGATGATAGTAGTCTTTGTTCTCCATGTCCTCTCAATTTAAATGTATCTCTCTGTCAACCTCTCACAATGTAATGTCTAAACAGATTGAGGAAGTGTCTCAAATGCAATTACACGTTATGTCAATTTAAATCTAATAAAATATTAAGACAGTTTTTCCAGCTTGATTTTTTTTTTAAATGGGAGAAAAACATTGTTTATAAAATGATTGAATAACTTATATTTAAAATAATGGGAAAAAGCGACGTCTCTGCATATCTTAAAACAAAAAAATCAGAACTATAAAATATGTGAAGCTTAAAAGATAGGAGAAGCTATGACTATATGAATGATATTATTTTATACAGCTTGGCTTAATTAAATCAAACCCTCAAGAGTCATACAAGTAAAAAAAAAAACATTGTATGCATTAACAAAAGCGTATACAAAAATATACCCAAAGTGTAACAGTTAACAAGAATCATGGAGAAATGGTAGTATTTTTTTTACTACTGAATGGTCCCAGGTCAACTGCTGTCAGATGTAGCAAGTCAGAGCACACAACAGAACAATCAGCAGATGTGCTGGAGGTGTGGGGTGAGTTATAAACCCAGTGTTCCAAGTAATTAACATCTCTTAAAGCACTCTCAAGTTTACCAGAGCAATGAAGATGGGGTGACATCAGATTCCTGGGTTAGGCAGATACCATTCATGCAGCCCAGACCAATGACAAAACCAAGGTCAAGGATAAAGCAGTAAAAACACACACCGAGTTTATTTCTTGTTTGTTATCTTCGATGAACAACTACAAAACAGGCCAATTCAGGAGAGAGCTACTCAAATTACTTCCTTTATTATGTTTCATAGAGGATAAAGCTTGAAGATGTAATCTTTCATATCATTGTGCACACTGGCGCTGGAAGAATCTGTCAATGTGCACACTGGCACTCAAGGGTACTGCTCTGGGTGGGTGCTCATCCTGACACTGGAGGTTCCTGTTCTGACTGGGTCCGCACCCTGACACTGGAGGGTCCTGTTCTGACTGGGTCCGCACCCTGACACTGGAGGGTACTGTTCTGATTGGGTCCGCACCCTGACACTGGAGGGTCCTGTTCCGACTGGGTCCGCACCCTGACACTGGAGGGTACTGATTGGGCTGGGTCCCCAAAAGCAGTACAGAAAAACAATCCACTGTACTGGCTGAATAACCAACCTGCTTAGAAACCTTCATTAAAAATATTTTCAAACTAGCAAAAAGTAACACTAGTCAATGTGATAGACTTCTATAATTCACTTGTATGTAATGTAATGAACACAGCTGCCATGAACTATGACGAGTCATAATTAATTTACCGAAACGATAGTCAAGAACAAAAAATAGTAATGCATTTTTACAATTATTGTGAGAATTTCATATCATTTTAAATACTCTTTTGTAACAATCCCATGAACTAATTTGACTAAATAAACAAAAATTGTTGAATTTCAATGAACTAAACATCCTATTATCCTGACCATAAAGTTGATAAAATTTTAGTTTATGTTTTGACGTAACAAGATGACATCATTAATTGAAGAGAATAATGGGAACAAAAATTTATTGGACAAAAAAAAGCTTTGAAATTTTACAACTTTTTTTTAAAATGGGAAAGATAGATTTGAAAGATATTTTCTGGGACTACAAAAATATTTTTGTAAATCTCTTTAATTATTTTTTATATTTTTTTCAACAAGTTTTGATAAATCACACTTATTCAACTACACTCAGGTTAGGGCAGAATTAAGTTTTCAATCTTGGAATGTATACTTAAAGATAAACTCCCAGCTAAACAATGGTCCTACTATACTTATTTAAGGTACACAAGAATGAGTCATAAAATATTTACCGTATTTTACGGACTATAAGATGCACTTTTTCTTCAAAAAAATTGTCTCCAAAATTCAGGTGTGCCTTATACTCGAAATTAATATAAAAATGGTAAAAATATAATTTTTTTTAAAAATTGCTTAAAAATTAAGGTGCGTCTTATAGTCTGTAGCGTCGTATGGTCTGTTTATAAAACAAGAAGCAACTGAACTTTATATCTAAGTTAATAAAAAATAAACCAAAAATGCCAGCATGATCTGTATAAGAAAAAAATGACCCATATAAACATCTTAAGATGGACATGAACAATTGGTCACAAAGAACTTTGAATTTAATAACAGAATGTGAGTTTAAAATCATTTATCCTAGCAAAAAATTGATGAGGTGGCAGTTCTTTTAATTTAGCAGTTATTATTTCAACTAAATTTTGTTTTAATCATTTAAAAATAATCTTTGTTAAAAGAACAATTTTAAAAAAGAAACTTAGCTTATCACAAAGATTATTTCTTTGATATTTTTTTCCCATGCTGTACCCGAATTCCTCACATATATACCCAAGATTTTCCCATGCTGTACCCAAATTCCTCATATTTACCCAAGTTTTTTCCCCATGCTGTACCAATTTTCCTAAAAACTACCCAGGTTAAATGTCAATGCATAGAAAATAATATAGCTCTGCTCTGTTTATAAAACAACACAGTGTGAAAAAAAGATGTTAGAAAATCTCAGGAAAAAAATGTTGTGGTCAGCTGATGGCTGATTTACTGGTTCGGTCAACGATGTTGGAACTATTGCGGTAGAAAAACACCTGCAAGAAAAAAGAAAAATAGTAAAGGGTACTTTAAAATGTTTTTTTAAAAGCATTTTTTCTTTTCTAGTTTCCCCATATCCTTTCCAGCTTTTCCTTGACACAGCTTGAACATAATCCTTTATATATTATAAAAATGGGATCAGCATCAGATTAAGATATACCATTCCTACATAAAAAATGGTTGGAAAAATCATGATGGTTTAGAGCAGATTAAATTAATGATGATAAAGTGACTTGATTTTGATGGCATTAGAACAAATTAATGGTGATAGTCTAACTAATCTGACTGGAGTTTTTTTAAGGACAGATTTCAATGAAAACTTTAATCCAAAACAATCAATATGAAATTCATCAGACATTATAAATGAGTTATGTCAATTTGATAACAGCTCTACTGAAGTGGCTCTGACACTTGTCTTTCAATGCTTCACTCTACCCTAGTGTTTGGGAAAAAGGGGGGGGGGGGTTAAAGTAAAGCCAATGAGAATTAACATTCACTAGAAAAGTTTTACTAAACCAAACCGACCACATGGCAACTGGAAATCTCAGCAGTTAATTGTTCATAAGCATCACTGTTGTGTAAAATGCTATCATCTTGATTTTGCTTGTGATTATTTATCTTGATCTTTAAATAATTATTTTAAAAAAACAAACACAAAACTATGTATTAAAATTGGCTAAACCACCAATTAATCAGCTGAGTATTTCAGAGGGTAATTTGATGAGATCAAGTTCAAAATGATAGAAAATAACTGACCTGCATAAAAATGAAAAACTGACCAAGATAAAAATGACTAACTGGCCTGCATACAAATGGATAATGACATGCATAAAAATGGATAACTGACCTGCATAAAAATGGATAAGTCAATGGACACCTGGAGCATGCCACAAATCCAAAACTGTGCTGGAGCCTCTCGCAAGATAAAGTAAACTGTCTTGAAAATGTCACCACAAGTCCAGAACCCAACCATTTTACGACTGAAAGAAACACATAGTCTGTCAATTACATTCAGAACCCAACCATTTTACCACTGAAAGAAACATATAGTCTGTCAATTACATTCGGAACCCAACCATTTTACCACTGAAAGAAACATATAGTCTGTCAATTACTTTCTGAACCCAACCATTTTACCACTGAAAGAAACTATAGTCTGTCAATTACATTCGGAACCCAACCATTTTACCACTGAAAGAAACATATAGTCTGTCAATTACATTCGGAACCCAACCATTTTACCACTGAAAGAAACATATAGTGTGTTGCTAATTTTCTAGTTCAAATTTAATAATTCCCAAATGGAGAAAGATCAGCCTACTTTTTTTTTTAATAAACAATGACACAATGGGACACACACACACAAAAATTCAAGGATAAGATATAAGGGACTGTGTTCAAGCCATGAGAAGGAAATAGAATGGGATCAGTGAAAAGTTGAAAGGAAAAAAAAACCAAAACAGGACAATCAAATGACTAAGCAGTTAGTTATCTACTGCAGTTGTAAATAATCTGACATCAACATTTAATTTTACATACAAAAGATTGGACTGAGATGTGATTTCATTATAAATATGTCCAAAAACAAATGGACGTACCCAACTCTACTGCCCCGACTTAATTTTAGCTTTGGTAACATTTATGAACGAACCTCATGCCAACTGTCGATTTCTTTTGGTAATTTCTGAGGAACTGTGGAGCACCCAACATGGCTTCTGTGAATACAGCCATAAAGCCGAGGAGTTCAATGTAGATTACACTGTTGATGAACAGGTAGGTAAGCAGGCCTATCACCAGGGAAAACAAGGAGACGAATTCAAGGTAGCTGAGGAAATCTGTCCACCGCCAGAAATAGGCTGGGTCAAAGTCTATGGAAGAGGAAACTTGCCATTTAGGAAGTTATCAAATTGTTTTTTTGGTTTTAAAAAAAAAAAAAAAAAAAAAAAAAAAAAAAAAAACTTCATAACATTGTAATCAAATCTGAATTGATTCCTTGCTAAGGAAAGTGAAATTTTTACAAATTTAACTCTTTTTTTATTGTTTAAATGCTTCATTTATTCATAAGCACAGCCATTTGTTTATTTTAAATAGGTTTTTACAAAAAGATGTAAGATTAAAAATTTAAAATATGACATGATCAGCCCTGACTAATGAAATTTATTTTTCTTACTGGCATAAAATCCTATCATATTTATTATTGTAAAAAAAAAATGTAATTAGTTATAATTAAAGAAAAATATCTACATAGCAAAGTATATTATCACTAAATTACATTTTAAGTACTGTTAAAAAAGAAAAAAAGGTTAATTTAAAACCCACAGAATGGTACCAAAATATCCATTACATACATGATAACCCAATCTAGTCCAAGTTTTAGTCATCTGCACCACCTTCAAGTGTAATGCGTAATATTTTAAATTTTGATTTTCCTGAAGTGTTTGCTGAACTAATTGCTATCACTAAAGGGAACCCTGAAACAAATAATTACATGTAATTTTTTTTTTTTTTAAACTGGGCATTAAAAATATTTTAAAACAGTCATTGGTAGTAGCTAGTTACTAATTGGAACCTTATAGTTTAGGGCGTATAAAGCACCCTTAGAGAATCAACGCAATTTGCTGTTACAAAAGTGCAAAAAGATGGCAGAGCTTAATTGTATTCCTAAACTATTTCATAACAACTATTTATCATCACACCGAAAAAAACAGCTCAGTAATTTACTTGATTTTATGTCAATAATCTCCTTTATTCTGTTTTTGTTTTAATTTATTTACTAGCACAAACTTTGAGAATAAAAGACATTCTACAACTATTTTTACTCTCATCAGACTCTAATGACTATTGTTTTCATTTCAATTCTGTCTCATCTTCAAGTCATGCTTTGTTTGAAAGTCATTACATGTCAACCTTAAGTCAACCTTGTCAAATATGTCATCTGTCATCACAAAATATGTCATCTATCATCACAGACAGCTGCCACCAGCTATCATCACAGACAACTGCCACCAACTAACATCCCAAACTCTGCCACCAGCTCTGCGCCCATGAAATACAATGATGTCATATGTCAGACACATGTATTGGCTTGCATTGCTTCTAACACTTGTGATGAATCATGGAAATATGAGTTCTCACAACTGCCTTGCGTTACTGTTGTAAGCTCCCATTGATTTTGATCTTGACAAGTTGAATGAAATTAGTGATACCCCTGCGTGCATGTCTTTAAGATTTGCAAAGTACATTGAGTTCATGGGCACCCCAAGCTTTTTAGTAATATGTCTGGAACAGCTCTAAAGCTTTGGGTACTTTAATTTATAATTCGTAGTAAATTTTTGGAAAAGGGTGTTTTTTAAAAAGTATTTCTCTCATGTTATTTTTTTGTATTCATGCTTTCATGGTGAAATTCAGTCACTTGAATTAATTCTCTATAATAAGCCACATGTTTGTAGATCTTCTCACCCAAGTTTGGAAAGCGATGTGTGATAGGATAGCTCATTATATTTGATCTGTATATGGTGCTGGGGGAGGGGGGGGGGGGGTCGGGGGGGAAGCAAATTTTACTTTTTTTAGGGGTGTATGACCATTTTTAGTTTTTCCTTTTGTTTTTGATCTTCTCACCCAAGTTTGGAAAGCGATGTGTGATAGGATAGCTCATTATATTTGATCTGTATATGGTGCTGGGGGAGGGGGGGGGGGTCGGGAAGGAATCAAATATTACTTTATTTAGAGATGTATCACCATTTTTAGTATTTCCATTTGATTTACAGTACAACTGTGAGATTTCCCCTGGCAGCTAGCAAGTAATTGTAAATGTAGAAGTAGAAGTTATTCAGGAACCACACAATCTATAATATAATAACAATATGCACTACATCATGCATTAGGTAATAAAAGTATGAGGCAGAAGGTTACGATTGGGCTACATATCTTGATGCTATATAGGTAGCAACAACAGGATAGAAATTATAAAAAAATAAGAGGACTCTCACAATATTAAAAGCTAATAACAGATAGACAAGGTAAATGTGGAGGAGATATAAAATAAAAATGTTACAATTCTACACCCTTTCATTACCTCTATAACCTTATCATTACCACTAGCATTACCTCTATACCCTATCATGACCATAATCAAGTAGAGAATCTATCTTTATGGTGATTTATTTGACATACTTTATGTGTCAATCTTCATCATAAGCTTCTTGGTAGTAATGTTAGAATTCTCACTTCAAAATCAATGTTTGCAAGCAGAGTTGCTATTGAAAATGTATAACTGTTATTTATCCCTTGTATTTGCTTCCCTTGTATTTGCTTCCCTTGTATTTGCTAAGTGAAATTTTACCTTCACACAGCTATTTTAAATTAAAAAACCTAATTTTTTAAGTTGCTACTTCTGATAGTTTTTTTTTATACTAAAACCTAATTTTTTAAGTTGCTACTTCTGATAGTTTTTTTTTATACTAAAACCTAATTTTTTAAGTTGCTACT
The DNA here is from genome assembly GCA_964033795.1 of Lymnaea stagnalis. Taxonomy (NCBI): domain Eukaryota; kingdom Metazoa; phylum Mollusca; class Gastropoda; family Lymnaeidae; genus Lymnaea; species Lymnaea stagnalis. The sequence goes on along the minus strand of CAXITT010000650.1, from coordinate 22,897 downwards.
TCTGATAGTTTTTTTTTATACTAAAACCTAATTTTTTAAGTTGAAAAAAAGAAAGGATGAAACACTACAAGCTTTTGTTTATTTTTAGACATGCCAAATAATAGGAAGAATCAAACATTACACAAAATTAATGTTTAAATATGGTAATCAGCTCAGCCTGTACTAAGAGACCTATTAGTATGTACAGATCAATAATCTTTGGTCAAATGAAAAGGGTCGCAATCATAAAAACTAAATAAAAAAGGGAGGTGAAATGTTTATCAAGGGAGGTGAAATGTTTATCAAGCAAAATGCAGGTAGTTAAGGTAGAGAGGCTGTGCTAGGGGGTAGCCAGTGCATGTAGCCACCTAGAGAGAACATTTACATACCAAAAAATGAATGCACCTGGGCGTCTATGGACGGTATATCACTACCACCTGGGAAAAGGTTTAATTCACTCAGGGTTGGTTATAATGTTAATGGTGAGACTGACTATTTCAATGGTGAGACATCAATAGTGTAAATCTTCGTTATGAAGAAAATTTATTTTTATGTATGCAAAATAATTATTTTACAGGGGAAAAGGTCATTGCTGAAGAATTATCATTGTGTGCAGATAGAAAAAACAATCCTAAGCCTTTGTATTAATTTGATAGAGTTGATCAGTTGGACATAATGAACCATCTCTTAAACAGGAGGGAAAACTTCTAGTGACATGAAATAAGTGAAACAAGGATTAGAAGAAAGTGAATACAATTTGAGTTACCATATCTTTATAAGAACTGAAGCCAATATCTTGATAAATCTAAAATATAATAATTTTTTTTTTCTTTTACTTGTCAATCTATTTTAGCCATATAGATATATAATTTTTATAGCTTTGATATTATTTAGTATTTTTGTTGATATGTTGTTGTTTTTTTAAAATTCATTGTTTATTAATTTCAATTTTTTTAAATATCAGCTTGTCAGTAACCTGAAAGCTGAAGTTTTTTTTAATGATATTTGGATTTTTAATTTTATTTTAAAATTTGGAGGTTAGTTTTAAATATGTAACCATTTATTTTGTTTTAATGTCTAGCCTATTATCTGTGGGTAGTCTGATAACAGGACTGAAGAATCCCTTTGACATAGCCACTTTTGCACCAAAATTTATAGTCTTATAAAGTTGAGAGAGTCAATTCTTGAATTCTTTGATTATGACAAGTCTACAAATTTACACTTAAATAACATAATAGTATTGAAATTGCTAGAGATTTGTGTGCACGTGGTACCACATTTATTTAAACTTTTCCTCTGAAATGTACTACAGAGATGTTCCCCAAACCAACCAATTTAATATCCGACAAGTTAAAACAAACTTAGACAAAAAGTTATGGAAGAATGCTGGCAAGGAAGCAAGGGAAACAATACACAACATCGAAGTAAAGGCTTGACTAGTTGGAAAGTGCCAAAAGAGCATTCAGAGATAACACGCTAGTGTTAATATACACAAATACTCAAAGTCAGTATGTATCCCTATTAGGTCATTTACCTGTAAAGTGAAATGTTCACAGAAAGTGAGGTTGTCAAAGGACATGTTTAGATGATAAGAAATTCAACTATTATGAACTAAACAGGGTCATGACATGTAAATATTCTGATAAAGCAAGTTTTTAATGATTTTTTATAATTATTCAAAACTATTTTATCATCTCAGTCAGCTTATAATATTATTTTTATGCCATGTAATATTCAAGACATTTTAAAAAACTCAGGATTTTAATGGTGAAATGTTTTTATTAGAATTCTTTGTAATCTGGCACATTCTCTAATAAAAACTGAACACATTCCATTTTTAACTTATAAAGCTCTTTCATTAAAAATTTTTTTTAAAGAAACTAGGCATCATAGGGTCATATTATAGAAATTTTTTTATTAGATTGTGATATGACTGCAATTCTGGACATGTTTAAACAACACCACTTGAAATACAATTTACCTTTTATTGATTATTCCCCAATGTTTTGTTGGATTATACAATGTTTAAGAAATGTATAATTATAATAATTTATCCAATGAACAGAGCCCATTCGTGCACAATGAACTAACATCTGCTGTGGACGTCCTGTTTCTTCTTCTTCTTCTTCTTCTTTATTTTGAGGGCCCACGATCAATGAATTGATCATTCTGGCTCCTATGTTTTACTCTGGTTATCATGTTCAGCACTATCATCTCCTTTAGCAAAATTTGAAAATATTACTTGATTTATTACTTTAACTGAATAAAGATATTAAACATTTACATACCAGTAAACCTCCGCTGCTTTGAAGAAATTATCTCTGTTCGACTTTTGACATCAACACATAATTGAACCAAAATAAGCATGGTGAAAATCATGATGATACTTTGAGCTAGAAGAGGTAATTCAAAATGTTTGCCGAACCTGCAAAAAAGAAGGTGTTTGCTTTTTTTAACTTAGAGGGTAGTTTGCATTTAATTCTTTCAACTAAAAAGCTTCAATCTCACTTAAATCTGTGAGAGCATTGCAAATTGTCACTGCAACCAAACTGTTTATAGCTTTTTTTTTCCATATTAAAATTAGTTTTACCATCAACTGTGCATAGCAGCAATATCCAGAAAGCTTTAAAACTGAAGCTAACAAAAAGTTTTGTAGTCAGGAAGCACCAAAGATAGTCCAGATTAACTGATGTGGTGTCACAATTAAATGGTTAGGTAGCACCAAAGATGGTCCAGATTAACAGGTGTGCTGTCACAATTATTTGGTTAGGTAGCACCAAAGATGGTCCATATTAACAGGTGTGCTGTCACAATTATATGGTTAAGTAGCACCAAAGATAGTCAAGATTAACTGATGTGGTGTCACAATAAAATGATTAGGTAGCACCAAATATGGTCCAGATTAACTGATGTGGTGTCACAATTAAATGATTAGGTAGCACCATAAGTAGTAGGGAGCTGAACTCCAAATCTGCTTTCCGAAAAAAAAAAGGGTGTGGGGGGCACCAGAGGCAATAGTCTTACTGTATATTATCTCAAAACTGTTTTCTTTATCTGTGCTATGATTATGTTTTTTGCATTAACTCTTTAATAAAATTAATTTAAAAGCATGCAATTCACAAAATAAAATTAAAATAATTAACCATATATCAGGTGGTGTAATGTGGCTGCTTTAAACCGGGGTCGGGCAACCTTTTTGGCCAGAGGCCCACATGAAGATTATTTTTGCTCGGGGATGCCAAATGAAAATTACTTTTCCTTTGGCGGGCCACATGCTAATTTTTTTTTTATGTATCATTATGGGCTTCAAGAAATCATTTCAAGTTCAATTCACAAATAAGCAGTGGAATAATGTTAAAATTGTTTACGATGATCATCGTTATTAGTCTGACAATTTTATACGGATTATTAATTATTTTCAATGGCTTATACAAATAATCATTCAGAATTTTTACATTTCACAAAAACATTTAAAGTTCTCTGATGGTCTTAGTGACCGCTTTAAACATTTAAGCTGGCTGCATGTAGTCTTCGAGCAGAAACTTACCCAACCCTAGGTTAAACTATATTAATAATATTTTATAAGGAAAAAGTAATTTTGTGAAACCCTTTGAAAAATTAGTTCAGTAAATTTAATTATTCCCATTAGATGACTCGTGCAAATTAAATTACTGCTAGTTCATTCATTTAAATTTTATTTCATACTAACTTAGTAATCAAGCATATTTAATGAGTTTCATACTTTTACTTACATATTTTCATACACTACAAATTTTACTTAATTATTTTTAGATAGAGAGAGCAAATCATTTCTACTTAATGTGTAAGTAACCTACCAGAACATTATTCGAAGAATGTTTGCTATCAACAGTGCCAGGCAGACAAACAAAGAAAACCCATCAGCATTCCTTGAACGCCAAATATCAAGGTATTGAGGTATAAATGGCACCACACCACCAAGTACCATAGCAGCTTGTGAGCCGATGCTGATCATGTCAATGATGGTGAAACCCATTATGCTGAAGGTTGCAATATCAAAATCACTGACGAAATTCATGACCAGTGTTGGATTTGTTTGCTCGATAGAAATGATCTATAAAAACCTTTGAAAATAAATAATTTATGTGGATAATTTTTAGTGGGAAATATATCACCATCATGTTTAATTAGTTTTTGAAGTATGTATTTGTTGTCTAGCCTATTTGTTGTCTGTCAACCGCTGCTTTTTATCTTGAAATCTATAGTTCACATATGACTTTAGTATATTGGGCACACTGACCCAGGGAATAATAGTAACAGTCAATAAATAAATTGTCATAAGTTGGCATAAGAAGATGTGAAACATATTGCAAGCTTGTCATCATCAGTGTTGTGATAATCAGGCTGGACTGGATACTTAACTTTTATGACTGCTATTTAATATTAATTTGGAAGAGAGAGTGTAGCCATAAATGAAAATGATAAACTAATAAATATTTCATGATTTTGTAAATAAGTAAATGTAGGCTACATAATAATCTTAGGCAATCCTCCAAAGTCCGGTCCCAAATTATTTCGTATGAAAAAAATTGAATGACAGTGTGTATTGTTAGAAATCAGCAGAAATGTCAGTCATAGCTTTTGCAAATAGCTGTCACTTTACAAACCAGTCAGTAAATGCTAAATATTGTAATTGGCGCATAGCATTTGCAAATAGCAGATGAAAACGTTCTGCCTGTGACTGTTGCGCCACTGAAAGGCCCCCAAGGCAATTAGACAGCGACTAGTATTACTCTGATAGCCAAATTTACATTTCGCTTGCATCAAAAGTCTTTCAATAGTTTCTGTGTGAATGTCTTGGTCTACTGGATCAACAAATTCACGCGCATGCACAATGACAGCGTGAGCATAAATCCTGTTGTTGAGCTGACCAACAGTTTGATACTTTGTGTGGTGCTGTCGTCAGCCAACCATTTAAGAACTAGGTCAAGATGCATAACAAAAAACCCAAATAAAATATGCATTGCTAGTGCTGTGCTACACAGATGATAATAAATATGCTAAGCTACAACAGACTTACTGGAGTTAAGTTGTGCTTAAAGTAATCATTGTAGAGACGTGAATACAATAATATTATTATTAATAATACAATACACACTATACATTGCAATTTTTTTCATTTGATACGAAATAATTTGGGACCGGACTTCGGCCTTCGGAGGATTGCCTAATCTTGAGACCAATAATATTAATTATTAATAGTAATAGGCTTAGTATAGCCTAAATTAAATGAAGTAAATCATAATTAAATGCCGGCAATCCTCCGAAGTCCGGTCCCAATTTATTTCGTATGAAAAAAACTGCAATGCACAGTGTGTATTGTTAGAAAACAGCAGATATGTCAGTCATAGCTTTTGTAAATAACTGTAACTTTACAAACCAGTCAGTAAATACTAAATGTTGTCATTGGCACATAGCATTTGCTAATACCAGCCGAAAACGTTCTGCTGGTGACTGTTGCGCCACTGAAAGGCCCCCAAGTAGCTGGCAAACAGATCGCGACTAGCGGGCCTACCACTCTGATAGCGGAGTTTACGTTTTGCTTGCATCCAAAGTCCTTCAATAGTGTGAATTTCCTGGTCTACTGGATCAACAAATTTACGCTCGTGCACAATGACAGCGTGAGCATAAATCCTGTTGTTGAGCTGACCGACATTTTGATATCCTCGCCAAGCGTCCGTGACGGTAGTTGTTCCTGGTAACACATGATTAGTGATAATGCGCATCTGGACGGCCAACAACCTCCATCTAACATCGTCCACTAACGCAAACATGAGTTTCAAAACAGAATGATGCCCAAGAATTTTAAGTAAGGATTAATCATTGGAAATAATTTGGGACCGGACTTCGGAGGATTGCCTAAATGCCTAAGCCTAAGCTTAAAGTTTTAAACTAACTACATTTAAATTGAAGATCAATACTGATTGTCAATAGTGGGATGATCCAACAGTGACAACATCAATGGCAATAATTATCACAAACAAATACAAATCCAAAGCCAAATGATTTGTCACAAATCACACATGACATGAGTTTTAGTTTTAAAAAGTTGAATGAATGATTTAAGTTTAGTGAGTCAAGTGGAATTGATTTCATATTATTAACAACGCTAACATACATGAAAATCAAAAATCCTCTGCAAATGACGAGAAGAATATAAGATTCCTTGGACCAATATATAAAAAATAATTAAATTTTAAGTGGAATTGATTTTATATTATTGAACGAGGCACATTCTTTGAGAGACCGTAGTCAACGGGAAGTTCGCCACCCACTTTCTACTTCCGGAAACATAGTGGTACCTATAGCCTATAGCCACTTCGTTACTTAAAATCTTGAAAAAAATCGCTAGAATTCATGAAATATATTAGAGTAGGGAGATGAAAATGTTTATGTATACAAAAAAAAAAAAAATTAAAACACATGAATATAAACATGACATAGAATTTAATAAACCAAAAGTTTAAGAGTTGAAACAGGGACCTATGTTGAAACTTGGATAATTAGTGGGTATCTTACTTAAAAAGGAAAAGTGGGGTGGAGGACGAAGAGGTCTACACCGTGGGCTGCCTTTATGCTTATTACAACACTATATAACACTATTTAATTGACGTGCGTTAGGGGTGCAATTTCGGAGTTGTCCCACACGGCATTTAGTGAAGGTACGCCACAGGGTAAATCGCACAAGGTCTGAAAATGTGTGTCCAATAATAGACAGTTGTCTCTAGTCCATTGCGGGGTTAGGACCCCTCCACCGACAGGCGATAATCACTGCCACTTTTAGTTCTTGTTTTTTTTTTGTTTGTTTTTTTCCCCAAACACCCGCATTCGATGATAGTTTTTAGATTTTTTCCCGTAATAATTTTGGACCCCTTTAATATCAGAGATCCTCTGCAGCCGCAGTTCAGCAAGACCCACGCAAAGGTTATGTAGCAACCCCACTATAATCTACCCCAACTATAAATGCTAAAATTTATATTCATTAGAAATGCGTCAAAAATGACTATAAATATTTGAACCTACCTGACAGCCATAGTTACCTTTTATACCCATCTTCCCGCCCCAAATCATGCAAAGGCTCTATATCCTGCGCACAACTTCTAAGACTACGCGTCTCTGCCAACTTGATGAGGAATTTTTGGAAAGAGCTGATGAAATGATGGATTTCTTCCGCTCCAGATCCTATCCTGAAACTACTCTTGTCTCAGCACTAGGCGCATTTGCTGGCCCAACAATTTGGAACACACTTCCTGTCGCTCTCAGAAACAGCCAGACTCTGGAGTCTTTCAAAACTGAATTGAAAACATAACATCTATTTCGCAAACACCTGTTGGGGTGAATTTGTCTACCATCTTTTCCAGCTAACTATTATCTCCTAGATGTAAAGTGGCCTGTGCTGTTTATGGTTGCAAGGGATGAAAGCCTTAGAATGGGTATTCTCGTATGTAGTTTTTGTAATGTTGCGTTTTGTATTTCAATGTGGTCAAATATAGATTTTTTCATTTCTTTTTTTAATATGGATGATTTTGTACTACGCTTTGAGCCTTTGGGGATGAAGCGTGGTTTTGAAATAAGCTTTATTATTATTATTATTAGGTCGCATCGACACGATCACACGGACAGATGCTTTCAAGCCTCGTCAAAACAACGATGAAGAGCGTACCAAACTTATACTAACCCTCACAATTTAACTGACAACAAAAAAAAATATTCCTACAAAATCGCAGCATACTTCTTGCTGACCCTGATACTAACAAGGTATGATCATCCCCTCCACTGATTGTCTTTTTTTTTTCTTTTTTTTTTTTGGAGTGGGCTTCGTAGGACGAAATCCACATAGCCTGGGATTATTATACTTGAAGCTGGTTCCCAACAGCAAATCGCCTCTCTCCACGCCGCTGGGTAACCCAAGGGAAAATCATTGGATGATACAGCTTGTGTCCAGTGACGTCGCAGGAGTTGTCGGAATGTTTCATTGTATCAATGTTATCCGCCTTTCGGGTATCACTGTTATCCGCCTTTCGGGTTTGATTTCAGAGTTTCCTTCTCTTAGATGAGTTGCCGTCCAAGGTTAACGAGTCCCATCTACCCGGGGTGCTGGTGGTGTTTTTGCTCTAGCTGGAATTGAACTCCAGACCACCAACTTGAGATTTGCTCGTTTTAGACCACTCGGCCACGCAGCACCCATGATGATTGTCTTTAGACGGGACAAAACTCTAGGTGACCTTCTGGTTCATAGTCGCCTCCGATCTGACCCATCCTACTTTGATACTAAACCATGCTTAAGAATCCGCTGTAGGACATGTCCCTTCACACTCCCAACTAAAGGTACCTTTACCATCAAAGAGGGTTTCACTTGCATCAACCGCAATGTGATATATGCGATTGTGTGCCGTAGATGCCAATCTAGTTACATTGGTGAAGCTGGGAGAAGATTGGCTGATAGATTCACTGAACATTTCCGGGATATTGAACAAGGCAAGCTTTCTCCAGTCTCTTCACATTTCAACAGAGATGAACATAAAGGTACATTAGATGTAATCATTAGGGCACTGATTTCCTGCTCTAACACACCAGACAGGGTTAAAATGGAAAATAGATTTATTCAGCTGTTTGGCACCATATCTCCATATGGTATTAATCAAGTAATTCCTACTAATGTTTCTCTGTTTCCCCGTATTTCTACTATCTGCTTATTGCTGTGTGATTAATGTATCCTTTGATATTTTGGTCCATTTTTTGTGGACCTTATTTTTTACAGTCAATATTTCTATTCTCTCACTTCCTGTAATCCGACTTCCGGCAACAAAAATGGTTATATCGTGAGTTGTTTACTGTGGTCTGTTCTTTTTGATATTTTCATTTGTCCTGTGCGCTGAAGAAGGCTCTATGCCCAAACGTTCAAATCTTATTGTCCTGTCCTTTAATTCAAGCTTCAATATACCTCGTTTGCTATATAGAATTATAGAGAAGTATCTCTTTAAACTTTAGAAATCTTTTGTACCAAATGTTAAAAAAACAACTTCTCATGGCGTAGAATTTGTTTACTTTTATCATCCGTACTAACACAACAATTAATTGACTAAAGCGGTATTTTATCGATATTCTGACACTTTTTTTTATCAAAACAGATAAAGTACATCTCTTTGGCCTTGGCAGGAAATGCAATGGAAGAAGTGGAGCCCTTCACATATTTCACCAATGACTTAAATGCTTGATTAAAAGTCAGATTTTCAACACAAATTCATTTTCAAATTATGTCAAAACAATTGCTGTCCTAATCTATTGTCTATCCTATAGACTATAGTCTATGTATGGAGCCAAAATTGATGGGATAAAACCCATACGTACGTCAGTAAGTAATATAGTTTAAGTTTCGGATATTCAAAAATCAATTTTTTTTTATCTAAGGCAGGTGCTATTGTACTGAGAATACTGGGTTTTTGGTGGCACAGGAAGAGAGGGTCTGTGCTGTTTTCTTGTTGAAGCGCCAGACTGATGTGAGATCATTTTACTTACAGTAGGCTGAGAAGGGCATGGCATAGTAAGGTCCTTCCAGGTTCACATTTAGTCTCGGACGGATCGGCAGCTTAACTCTCAAAAGACGGGAGATTGAAAAATCGGTCATATATGGCGGGTGAAAAAAAGGACCCCTAATATATATATAAAAATAATATTAAAAGGCGAAAATAAAGATTTACTATTTTGGAATGTTAAATTTCTATTTGGCAAGAAAGAAAAATCGTTTATTTTACTAGTTCTTGAAGAAATCTGGTAGCAACTTGTCCATTCATAAATTTTACTTTTCGCCATTTACTCATATTTCGCCACAATTCCGGTTCACTGTTACTACACTCTAAAACATTGCTATGGAATCTGATTCTGTTATAAGCTTGAAATGGACAACTATTCTTACTTAGAGGAATATTTTTGATGAAGATAGCACTTCAGATGTGTCTGATACCGATAATTGTGTAAATTATCATCATAATAATACCATCCAAGGTTTGTTTACTTTTTTCATTCATACTCAACTCACGCATACTGTGATACTTCTTAGCACTATTATTAGCCCTAACATTAGTTTTATTCAAGTTCCAGTAGTATAAAATTCTTCAATAGATTAAATTATTTATTTGTTTGAAACTAATTTGTAGTTATACAATTATTTTAATATTATTACGTTTCAGTTAGCAAAATGTAAACAATGGTTCTCAAGGCCAAGGCTATTACTATTATTACACTGTAACAATCAGCTGTGTTCCCTTTTCAATGAAAACTTGAAGTAAAAGTAATTTAGGCAGATTGTTTATTATTTTGAATTCTTTTTATTTATATTTTAATTTTTTTATTTTAGCTAAACTAATTTTTTTAAAAATATTTTGACAGCATCTATGAAGGGCAGATGTCAAACATAGTCAATACAATGGGTTATGATGACAAAAGACTGTGGGACTCTTTGCTGCATTTAGACCAGAGGTGAAAAGCACTATTGCTTCCTGATTGGGGGGGGGGGGGGGGGGGGAGTGTTGGGAGAACTGGCATAAACCCAGACTCTGTTCTCTTACATATTATATTCTTTTTATCCATTAAACTGTTTATGGATTATATTCTTTTTATCCATTAAACTGTTTATGGATTATATTCTTTTTATCCATTAAACTGTTTATGGATCTAGTTTTAACAATTTTGTGTTGGTAAGAATATTTATTTTCTGAAAGGAATTTCTTTTTATTAGGATTAAAATTTAAAAGAATCTTATCTTAACTTATCATATCAATTAAATTAATGACCAGAAAAATAGCCATTCAGACTCACAAAACACGAATTTTGCTAGATTACCACCTAACTAGTGATAGACCGCTAATTAATTGATTGAAGCTGTTAGTCCTAAAAACTAGTATTGACTTAAATTTTAATAGTGTGAGGATAGACACAGTGGCGTAGCTATGGTTGGTGTCACCCTGTGCTGTAAACACAGGGTGTCACACACACACATACAAACCCCCCCCAACTTTCACGATGGATTTATTCTTGTTAAAGTAAGTTCACAACAGTATAACTATGACAATAATAAAAACAAAGCAATTGAAGGTCAGGAGGTAAATTTTTCAAAGAATTGTAACAACGTAATGTTATAATTATTTTTACATTAAATCTACTTTTTTAAAATTGAAATTGATTATTTAAAATTAATAGAAAATTGTGTAAAATATTTCTTATATCTTACGCATAAATCGTGAACTTTTTATAAAGCACGCATTTTGATGGGTTACATATGTGGAAAATGTGCTTGTGATGGGTTATCCTTTCATGAAATTTGGTTAGTCTAAGCAGTGTGTGCTCTGTAAATTTGCAATTTTTCAATTTGGTGTCACCCCCTGAGATGGTGTCACCCATGCGGTCTGCACTCCCCTAGCTACGCCACTGGATAGACAGCATGCTATGAATTGTAAATAACTTTTTTTTTAAATAATAAAGTAGCTTTAAAACATAGTAAACATTTTTAACCAATGGTAAAAATTGCAAATAATTATATTAATTATTCATACTCAAACATAAAATTAATTCAAATTCAATTGAATTGCATCCGAATTGCTGAGCTGAGGCCTTTTATTATGATTAAACTTTAAAGTTCATATTTGAATGGGTTAATTACTTTCAGTTTCTTCATTTAAGACCAAGTCAAGTTAAGTCTTAATTTAAGTTAACTAATGTTGAAATTTACTAGACTTAGGACAGAATAAAATACGATTTTAATGAGAACACTGATTCAAATTTATTTTGTAGTACTCCGCATCAAATGTGTTAAGGTTTGTAGTACTCCACATCAAATGTCTTAAGGTTTGTAGTACTCCACATCAAATGTCTTAAGGTTTGTAGCAAGGCTTTTATTGTGTTCTTACTTCTAAACAAAGGTCATAATTTAAAGTCATTAAAAATCTAAAATGTATAGACTATAGACAACACTGAATTTAAAAAATTATACGTAAGTCAGAATTTTTTAACAGTGCAATTATAAATGGTAATTATATTATAAACTTTTGAATTAAAAATGATAAATCGTTAGGCTCTGCAGATATAAGTACCCGGTATAAGGAACATGTTATTTATTAGCAAACTATTGCTTTAAGTACATTGAGAAATATGGTAGTCATAGGAAAAGCTCAAGTCATTGATACAAAAATTTCATTTTTTAAAATGGAGACTTAATTTCTTTGGGCAAATTTTATATGTTGCTATCTTGAATATCTGACATTTGACACTTAAGATAAACAAAACTTTGCCAGAGTTCTCTGTACAAATGAAATCTCTGGTCTTTCTGCTACAAATACCCTTTAACTTGGATTAGGGACATGGTTGATGGGCCCCTTTCTAATAATGGCTGGGAACAGTTCAATGCTGGCAAAGCTCCTTAGGATGGTATGTAGTTGTTTGATTTGCCTTCATCCTGGCACATGCTAATTAGTTTCTAATTGAACACAAACAACCATCCATCCCTGTGGCGCTACAGCCTATGTAGGACTTTGGCCTGCCTTATTATTTCCTTTCACTCAGACCTAAGAAATGCATTTTTCATGCTTGGATTCCCAGTTGCTGTAGATCTTTCTCCACATCATCCATCCTTCCAAGTCCCAGGTCTGTCTTTGAGCCTTTTCCCTGTGGGGTTTTAGTGGTGCACCCTCTTCAATCCTCTGCCATTAGGCATTCTTTCTAATTGTCCCGCCCTGCGTAGCCTGCCCATTTTTATTTCTGCTGCTAGCGTGGGATTCTGATATAGACTATACAATTCCTGGTTGGTTTGTATTCTCAATCCATATTCATCCTTTGTTGGTTCATTTACTTTCGGAGAACTTTTCTCTCCCATGTGTTTAATAGATCTTCTGCCATTTTTGTTAGGGTTTACGTTTCACTTGTGTATGTTACAACTGGTCTGATTACAGTTTTATAATAGTTTTCTTTGTTTTTCTTGTAATGTTTTTTTGAGAATTATCTGACTACTGAAGTATGCCCTGTATCCAGCCAGTATTCTTTCTTTTATTTATTTTTGTAATTCATTTCTTTCTTATAATAAAGATCCTAGGTATTTGAATTGATTTATTTTTTCAAAAGTGTGGTTTCTAATTTTAATTGTTTCATCAGTCTGATTTTCTCTTATCATTGTCATGTATTTTGTTTTATATTTGTTAACTTCCAGTCCTGCTTGTAGTGATGCATCTTCTAATTCAATAAAGGTTTTTGATATGTCTTTATTACTTTTCCCTAAAAGTGCTATGTCATCAGCATATGTGAGATACTGAAGGGGTTGATTGTAGAGTGCCTATTGTTTGTAGTCTTGGGTCTCCCTCAGAATTAAATAGCATACAAGACAGTGAGTCTCCTTGTCTTTGTCCTCATCTAATCTGCAATTTCCTTGAATTTTCAACCTGAACCTTGGTTTTGCTTTTTGAGTTGTTTAATGTTACATGTATCAGTCTTGTCAGTTTGTTAGGTATTCAAAACTCCTGCTAAGTCTCATATAGATCTTTTTTCTTTTGATACGGTCATAGGCCATTTTATACTCCACATAGAGTTGATATACTGGGATATCATATTGATAACATTTCTCTAATAGGCATCTGATGAAAATCTGATCAGTCGTTTTGTCTGAATCCACTTTAAAGTAGATGGCCAGTGTAAAACTATACTTGTGTGTTTGTTTGGCAATGCCAGCAGGTGAACAATGCTTTAAGTGACTTACTGAATGATGTCTTTTCAGTTTCTGTTTTCTTCTACCAGCTCAAAGAAACATTTCTTTTACAGATCCCTGTACTGTTAGTTTAGTAATCTGTCCTGGACTCTGCTCTCCAGAACACACTCAATTCTTTCACCTAAGGCTTGTATGTTATGAATTAATTTGTGATAAGGGAAAACATTCTTCAATGAGTGACACTCAATTTAAACGAGTTGACCACCAGGGTCCCATAGTTGGATAGCTCTGCTCATGAACTTAATAGTACCCTTGATGCATCTGTTTATGCTCCATTTCAAGACTATAAGATAAGATAAGATTCTTTTATTTATCCAAATAAATGGAAACATGTTTTGATTAGATTTTACACATTCATGTTTAGCACATATCCAGCAAAGAGTCTTTCTAAAACAAAATTTGTAAACTAGAACAATATAAACACATCTAATGTATGTCTCAAGCACAAAATTCAACCATCTTATACCATAGGACTTCACTCTTTTAGTGACAATATTAACTTGGGATTGTTCGATTTTTTTTTAAAGCCAGATGAGCACCCTGATAAATTCTAACAGACTGGGGAACAAAATAATTTGTATAACTTTCAGTGTCAACTTTGAGGGAAAGAAATCGCCCTGATTGAGCTCATCTATAAGTATCATGTTTGAAATAGAATGTTTACTCGATGAACTAGATGACATTGTGAGATTATATAATCCTACCGCTGGAAATATTGTTTTTTAATATGTAAACAATTTTATTAGAAAAATTATATTGTAAGTGACTGTGCTTA
>CAXITT010000649.1:385434-430924 GCA_964033795.1 Lymnaea stagnalis | reverse complement strand
ATAGATAGATAGATAGATAGATAGATAGATAGATAGATAGATAGATAGATAGATAGATAGATAGATAGATAGATAGATAGATAGATAGATAGATAGATAGATAGATAGATAGATAGATAGATAAAACTATTCCGTTTAAGAAAAATACCGTCACGTCAAATACGAGAACCGCGTTTGTCTTTTCAAAAAATTACTGCCAGTCATGTACTGCATCCTGGTCTATATTTAGTCGTCCTGACTATAAAGTCTTGCCATATTGGGTCCACTTGGCAAGGACGAGGGAGTGACGCTGACGAATTGAGCAACTCTATCTCTCTCTCACTTAAAACATAATACAGCTCAAGTCTACTTCGACATAGAAAGACAAAAAAAAACTTTTCTCGGATAAAAACCTTTAAAATTTCTATTTATCTATATCTATGTAAGCTGACGCACGTACCCTTAAGCATGAAGTTTAATTTGTATTTGTAAGGACAGTTACAGTGACAGTGACAGTAAGAATCCACTAAATTCGTCCCAAAAAGTTGGAGAGCTCTGAGTTCTCCGCCTATATATTTGAATTAATGTGTCATGAAAATGCGTTTAAGACTTGAATAAAAGAAGTTTGTCGTCATTTTACAACCCCCCCCCCCCACACCACACACACACACACACGTGCACTTTAGGGTTAACGCTAGTAATAAATTGGATCAATATTGTAACGGACTATGTTTTCACATGTAAACAGAGAGGTAGCATGAGTGGACAGTGAGTGTGTTCACCAGGTTTTTCCACGGGGAGAGACAATCAATGTGGATTGTATTTTTGAGAACAAATGTGAACTCCACGTTTTTGGAGAGTAAAATTATGTTTTGTCAGAGCGGTTGTTTTGCACGCTTTGCTGGTAATAAAGTATGAGTTGACTGAGATAAGGAGAGCTGAGCGCAGAGCAGTAGAGTCAGTCAGTAGCGTGAGAGCTGTGAGATTAGACAGTTGAGCTGAGTTATAGTAGTCTGAGGACGTGTCTTTCTTAATGATGGAATACTATAGATATATATGTGAAATTACATTCATGCAAGGATTATTTATTAATATTATCAATATAAAGTGTG
This sequence comes from Lymnaea stagnalis, assembly GCA_964033795.1. Taxonomy (NCBI): domain Eukaryota; kingdom Metazoa; phylum Mollusca; class Gastropoda; family Lymnaeidae; genus Lymnaea; species Lymnaea stagnalis. The sequence goes on along the minus strand of CAXITT010000649.1, from coordinate 429,833 downwards.
TTCAATAAAGTACTGTGAGTTTTAACTAGAATTGAGCATTCTTCTTTACGTGCCTGAATAATAAGTGAAAGAATGAAGAAGACTGAGTCGGCATCCTGAAGTGTTAATATAAGTAACCATACTACTGACATAACCCACAGCATAAGAAATAACCATCCCACGCCATGTCAGAGTAGAAGTGTGTTACAAATGGTGTCAGAAGCGGTGTAACGACGATGTGTTACAAATGGTGTCAGAAGCGGTGTAACGACGATGTGTTACAAATGGTGTCAGAAGCGGTGTAACGACGATGTGTTACAAATATTGTCAGAGGTGTCAGAACAACGATGTATTACAGAACATTGAGTAACAATGATATATTTTAACATTCGAATCGAACGTCATTACGCCCGAGTATTTGTCAAGTCTGAGAAGAGTCCACGACACAGAGCAAGCTGACAACGATTGAATTTAGGTCAGTCACGGGAGTCAAAAGTTCAGAGTGCAAACAGCTAACTGGTACACTGTTTCAATTATATAACAGAGGAGTGAATATTCTCGTGGAAGAAACAGGAAGAAATCTATTTTACAGTTATTAGTCAACGAAAGAGATGATCCACACAAAACCAAAAGAAGTCTGATGTCATTACAGATGAGATGTTTTATCAAGACAGCGGAAGTAAGATTTCCCCAGCATAATCTTTACTTTATACAAGCCGCACAGTTCAAGTCAAGTAATTCTTCAAGTAATTCTTCAATTACTCACAAGTGCAACAGAACCGGAGAGAAATTAGACAATTTTCAATTATTGGATTATCACAATTACACTATTACGCAAGGTACTTACATTGGAGTATTGCAGCAATTTGTGGTGTAACTTTTCTCATTGGATTATTTTACCCAAGTACACTACCACATAGGATTATCTACTACCTAGAAGGAGCATCTACTACATAGGATTATCGACTACACAGAAATCATAGCGTCACAGAGGAGCAGAGGTGACCAACTAAAGATTTCTTTTGGACACTTTCACTTGGTATTTATGTATATTATGTTATGTATAATATATATAATTTAAGACTTTAAAAATCTACTTATATCATACTTAATTAGATTAAGTAAATTTTTTACTTTTTCTGTATAATATAAGTTTAATTTTAGAGTATACTGTAGGGACATCCACGGTGTTATCTTTCCTAGGGAAGTTTTTTTATTAAAACGGTAAAGGTTTCTTCTGGCCCTATTTATAACACTGTAGGATAATTTTGTGTTAGCTGTGAAGTCTAGTTTGTACATTGTCATAACTGTTGTTTTTTAGTAGATCGTGTCATATTTGTGCTATTTGTCTTGTCATTGTTATACATATTGTCAACCTACTGTCATATTTTCTACTATCTTGTGGTCCATAAACTACACAGTACTTTTGTATTTGTTGTCTCATTTGTATTCATGTAAACGTCTACATATCTGTATTTATGTTGTGAAGTAGACAATTTAATTATTTTAAATTTTTCTTACACTTATTTATAACTTATAATTCATGTATCAACTTGCATTTGTGTATACATTCATTAACATGTAGATATATGAAATATCGTAAACTATTTTAATTGATAACCAAAGAATAAGGAGATAACTGATATACTGATACATAACAATATAATTTTAGTTACTCACATTACACATAAAAAATGGCAGAGTACTTGGAATTATTAGAAGTAGGTGAGAAGCTTGGTTTGAAGCAGGAGAATTTAACTGACTTCGTAACTAGGGAGATGGACAAAATACGGAACAAACAGGAAAGAGACAAGGAGAGAGATAGTCAAAGACAGAAAGAAGACAAAGACCGACAAGACAAAGACAAAGACCGACAAGACAAAGACAAAGACCGAGAAGCTAGAATGTTAGAGAGAAACGATCTTAAACAAATAGAAGAACTAAAATTAAAAGGACAAAAGGAAATAGAAGAACTTAAATTAAGGGAACAAGATATGAAAATAAGAGAGGAAGAGCTAAAACTAGAAAGAGCTAGGATAGAATCAGGACAGCATACTACATCAACAAGCAATAGGGAAACCAACAGTGCATACAAACCTAAATTTAGAGAATTTAATGAACATAAAGAAGAAATTATTAGTTATCTGTCACAATTTGAAGGCATATGTCAGTCTTACAATTATAGAGAAGAGACTTGGGCTAATATTTTATTGAGCAGATTATCAGGGAAAAGCCTAAGCATTATCAATTCACTTAGTGAAGAACAAAAGAATAATTATACATATATAAAGAAAGTTTTGTTAAAGTTCTATGGAAACACAGAAGACATTTATAGAAAAAATTTCCATAACATAAGACTAGAGAGAGAAGTAGATCCTAACACCACCATATTCAATATTAGAGACAATCTTGTCAAATGGCTTGAATTAACTGAAATTGACCTAAATGATCCAAAAGCATTACTGGATATGTTTATCATAGACAAAATATTAAGAAATGCATCAGTCTCTTTATTTTCATTCCTTAAAGAGAGAAAGATTAAAAATGAGCGTGAGTTAGTTGACTCAATCACAACATTTAAAGATGCTCACCCCAATGAAGAGCTAGACAATAGAAACAGCACACTAGCCTCTATTAGAAACACACCCAGTGATAGGGACAGTCAAAAACAAAACACATATCAAAACAGAAGATACCACAGCCTACCTGCCAGATGGCAAAACAATAAATTTCAGAAAAGTCATCAAAACAATTACCAGACACCATATACTAATTATTCAAACAACAACAAATGTTTCTACTGTGGCATTCCAGGTCACAAAAAATATGAGTGTAGGAAATTACATAGAGATTTAGGACATTCACAACAATACTATCAGAGAACATCACCCAACAGTAGTCCAATTAGATACAACAGTGCAAATAGGAGTAGACAACCATATAAAAATCAAAGATATAATTCCAATCAGACTAACAGTAGACAAAACACCAAACCACATGAAACTTTAGCTAGCGCATGTCACAGTGAAGGAAGTTTACAATTTTTTCCTTCTTATGTAAACAACCAACTTGTTCAGTGTCTAAGAGACACAGGTTGTACAACAATAGTAGTTGACAAAAAATTGATTGACCCTAAAGACCATATATCTGAAAAAACCACAGTCATGTTAGCAAATAACACAAAAGTTGAATGTTATAAAGCAGTAGTGGACATAGACTGTCCATGGTTGACAGGAAAGGTAACGGCAGTACTTATGGACAACCCAGTATGTCAGTTAATAATTGGAAATATTAAAGAAATTCCAGATAATTCCCAAGAACTATTCTTAAATTGGATTGAATCAAAAAATTTAACCAAAGAGTATATAAGTGCAATAACAAGACAACAACATAAAACTAGTCAGACACAGCCTGAAATAGAAGAAAAATTAGACATTCCAAAACAAATATCTAGAGAGGACATAATTAGAATGCAGACAGAAGATAGGCAAATTCAGGACATTAGAAACAAAATTAAGGACAATAACACAATTTATAGAGGACATAATTACACAATAAAACATAATATTCTAATCAGAAATTTTGAGAAAGGTGAAATCAAAAAATCTCAAATAATAGTACCATTAATACTCAGAAACAAAATACTCAACCATGCACATGACAGTCCTTTGGCTGGACACATGGGTATAAAAAAAACATTAGAAAGGGTCACACAGAATTTTTATTGGCCAGGCATACACAAGGACATAAAGAAACACATAAACAAATGCATACCATGTCTGACAAAAAACCCAATACACAGTAAACACAGAGCACCCATACAACCCACAGACAAAATAGGTAGAAACTTTGAGAAGGTAGCTATAGATATCATTGGTCCTCTTAATCCACCATCAAATAAGGGACACAAATTTATTTTAACCATGATTGATATGGCATCTAGATGGCCAGAGGCAATTCCCCTCAAAAACATTAATTCAGAAACAATTTGCATGGCATTATTAGATGTATTTACAAGACATGGGTTCCCTGATAAAATATTGTCAGATAATGGAACACAGTTTACTTCCAACTTAACCAATGCAGTTACAAAAATGCTAGGTATAATACAAGTACATTCCACAATATATAGACCACAGGCTAATGGTATGGTAGAACGATGGAACAAAACACTAAAAACAATGTTAAATAAAACAACAATAGACCACCCTAGAGAATGGCACCTATATATACCCATGGTTTTATTCGCCTATAGAGAGAGTATACAAGACACCACTGGGTACTCTCCATTTGAGCTAATGTTTGGGGCCAATCCAAAGGGACCGTTAACTCTTTTTAAAGAAAATATTTTAGGCCAGAAAGGCACACAACAAGACACATTTGACATAATTACAAAAATTAGAGAGAGGATTACATATGGCATAGAAAATGCTAAAGAAAACACTGATAGGGAGTCTAAAAGACAAAGACATATAAAGAATACACATAGATACCTCAGAGATCTTAAAGTACATGATAAAGTTTTGGTATGGTTGCCAAACAATAATGGACAAAAGATTTGGCAGGGTCCGTTTACAATTCATGACAAGTTAAATTTAGTTGATTATGTAATTCACATGAAGGGTGAATTGAAAGTCCTACATGTGGACTTGCTCAGAAAATATGACTCTGTTCCTGAAGAGTTAGAAACCATCAGTAATGAAATAAGTAGCACAGCCACCGTTGCTAGTGTTATACAATTAGAAGACAATGAAAATAACACCACAACAAACAGACACTTAACAACAATTCTAAAAGAATACAAAGATGTCATCACAGAGAACATAGGACACACTAGCAGTTTAGAACACAAGATAATATTAACACAGGAACCCACATTCAAACACAAAATCTATCCAATTCCATATGCATTTAGGGAAGAAGTAAAGAAAGAACTAAATCATTTAATACAGACCAACAAGATTAAAAGATCAGATTCACCAATAGCATCACCCATGGTAGTAGTAAAAAAGAAAAATGGCCAGTGCCGTATATGTTGTGACTATAGGGAGTTAAATAAAATCACACAATTAGATGCAGAACCCATGAGGGACACCAGAGAACTACTGGAAGAAATAGGCTCCTCCACATTATTCACCCACTTAGATTTAAACAGAGGATTCTGGCAAATAGGCATGCATCCGGATTCCATGCCTTTGACTGCATTTGCCACAGAGGAAGGCTTGTTCGAATGGACAGTAATGCCATTTGGTCTAGTTAATTCCACCGCAACATTTTCTCGATTCATGCGAATCATGCTAGAAGGCATACCAAATGTCGTACATTTTGTCGATGACATCTGTATTCACACTAAGGATATGAAGACACATTTAGAGACTATAAAAACAGTACTAAACAAATTAAGAGCACATGGAGTTACAATAGCACCAAACAAATTAAAGTTTGCACAAGAGGACATTGAATTTTTAGGATTTAAAGTCGGTAAAAACACAATTCAGCCCACAGAACACAACAGAGGAAAAATACTAAATATAAAAACACCACACACTCAGAAAGAAGTAAAAGCCATTTTAGGTTTGTGCAATTTTTACAGCACTTTTGTTCCAAAATTTTCTGATGTTACACTACCCTTAAGGAAACTAATAAATAAAGATAGCAAGAAACAAATAGTATGGACGGATGAATGCGAAAATACACTGAGAACAATCAAAGAAATTTTCCAAAGTGACAACATATTGTTATCACCCAATTTTAAACAATCTTTCACTCTAGTTACAGACGCCTCCAACATTGGATTAGGAGCTTGCCTTATGCAAGAATACAATCATAAATTAAGACCCATTACCTATTTAAGTAGAGCATTAAGCAGAACTGAAATTAACTACTCAACCATTGAAAAAGAATGCTTAGCAATTGTGTGGGCACTTACCAAACTACAGAAATATCTATTAGGCAGAAAATTTACATTATTGACTGATCACAAGCCATTAATGGCACTGAATAGAAAGAAAATAGCGAATAGTAAAATAAACAGATGGTCGTTGATACTATTAGATTATCAGTATGAGATAAGGACAATAAAAGGAAAAGACAATACAGTAGCTGATTTCCTTTCCAGACACATTGAACATGCAGACAATGACAAAGACACTGACTTAAGACACATTAGTCAGACATTCTAAATGAATATACACACATACGTTCACTCAGTTTTTTGATAAGACACTTGTACATATCAATTTTTGTAAATGAATATCATATTTTAACCGATTGTAAATTTTCTAATGCAAAATTTAAGATTGTTACATTCATTTTGCAGTGTTTATTATTCATTAAGATGTTAATGTCACTTCACATTATCATACATAAAGATTTTAAGAGGTTGTCATTGGTGATTTTTTAATTTTTTGCCAGGGTACATTATTCACTATTAAGTGTGATATTAACAGTAAAAGACTCTGTATTTCATAATGATGAAATGTTAATGTTGTTACACTGATTTGATTGTTAGATGTGGCATTGAAATTTTCTAAGAGACATTATCATTATTTCAACATATAATGCCAAAAATTTTGTTGCACAAAATTTTTTCAGATGGGTGGGGCATGTAACGGACTATGTTTTCACATGTAAACAGAGAGGTAGCATGAGTGGACAGTGAGTGTGTTCACCAGGTTTTTCCACGGGGAGAGACAATCAATGTGGATTGTATTTTTGAGAACAAATGTGAACTCCACGTTTTTGGAGAGTAAAATTATGTTTTGTCAGAGCGGTTGTTTTGCACGCTTTGCTGGTAATAAAGTATGAGTTGACTGAGATAAGGAGAGCTGAGCGCAGAGCAGTAGAGTCAGTCAGTAGCGTGAGAGCTGTGAGATTAGACAGTCAGTTGAGCTGAGTTATAGTAGTCTGAGGACGTGTCTTTCTTAATGATGGAATACTATAGATATATATGTGAAATTACATTCATGCAAGGATTATTTATTAATATTATCAATATAAAGTGTGTTCAATAAAGTACTGTGAGTTTTAACTAGAATTGAGTATTCTTCTTTACGTGCCTGAATAATAAGTGAAAGAATGAAGAAGACTGAGTCGGCATCCTGAAGTGTTAATATAAGTAACCATACTACTGACATAACCCACAGCATAAGAAATAACCATCTCACGCCATGTCAGAGTAGAAGTGTGTTACAAATATTAAAAGGAAAAGAAAAAATAAAGTATCAGAAAGAAATTGTAGATTGCCATAAATAAATAAAAAAATCATGTTGTTCAACACAAGGCGAGTTCAACGTTTCCATTGCTCAATGCTTTAATTTTTAAACAGAGAGCTGTCACGACCATCACTCTGGCACGTTTCTGTTTTTGAACACGGTTTATCAGCAAACTGATTTTAAAGTCTATTTAAAAAAAAAATCAAATCCTTTAGAGATTTCAGCTGGGCTGTTTCGTTGGGAGTCGCGGAGTCTTGGACTCACGTATTTCTGCCATTGCCAAAACTAACAGGACAGCTCAACATTTAGCTCCACATCCATCTCCCGATTCAGCTCCACATTCATCTCTCCGTTCAGCTGCCCGTTCAGCTCCTGGTTTCATTTTCCCAATTCAGCTCCACATTCAGCTCCACATTCAGCTCCACATTTAGATCCACATTCAGTTCTACATTTAATTTCACATTCAACTCCACCTTCAGATACACATTCAACTCCCCATTCAGCTTCCCATTCAGCTCCTGGTTCAGCTCCCCATTCAGCTCCACATTCAGCTCCCCACTCTGTTCCACATTCAGTTTATGTAATATGTAAGTGTCATTCAAATACAGAGACCCTATTTTAATGTGTATATCGCAATACAAACACAGGGAATTAATGGGGTCAGATCTTTATTAGGGATCCCAAGTTGGTAGTATCTATTTCGGATCGACAGCCTCGAACTGGACTGTTCGAGACCCTAGGATCCTGGTCAATTTAAATTTAAATGGAACAAAAAATTGTGATCGGACTAAGAAGCGTCTTTGCCTAGCTTCAAGGGAGTGACTGATCAGCACTCCAAGGGAGTGAATGATCAGCACCCCAAATTTACATTTCAATTTTTCATTTGACAACACAGAGAATGCGCAGGCCGCGAGACAGTTCGTGTTTACTTTAACCTTAACACCGGAAATGCTTAACACCTGGCGCATTTCGCAATGTCACAAACACTCTTTTTTTTTTTTTTTTTGTGCGGCCTTCAACACACTTCCATCACGGCACGTCGCTGTTTGGTGATTCTTTCCATTTTTTTTAAAAACCCTATATGTTGAAACTTCGCTTTTGTTCGTGGCTGGGTAAATCATCGGGCGGCTAATTGAACCCTTTCCCTTGTCAACTATCGAGACGAAACTTGGCACATGGACTTGTTTCCGATAGCTACACATTCTTTAACATTTTCAGCCCTACTCCTTAACCCCTACCCCCAAAAATCTTTTTTTTTCACCAGTTTCCAGGGGGAAGATGAAGGGAATACGATGGCACAGCTTTCAAGAATTAGAATTCCTGATAACTGCTCGAAATGAGATTCTCTTATAATAAAAAAATCTCGCACGTGAGTTTGGTGCGTATTATTTTCTTTTGTTTTTCTGAAATAGTTCGTGAAATGAATGTGCGATGTAAAAGAGGGTGGGTCATTATAATATTAATATATTATAGTGGCGTGAAAGAAAATATTTGCTGTTGAGAGCCTTTGGGGTGGGGAGGGGGACACTCTTAGGGATTCTTATAACGTACGGTACGTTTATGCATGTTTTGTCAAATTTTCAGCCTAACCCCCACCCCCCCCCAAAATCGCTTCATATTCCATTTTCTATAGGGTTAATATAAAAAAGCACAACAACAACAACAAAAATAAGTAGTTTTTAATGGTTGTTCGTGTTTGGCACTGAACGCTACGTTGCACCAATGAACGTGTGCTTGACATTTTAGAAACTTATAAATGTGTTCTGTAACATTAATATGTAAAAATTTGTGTTGGCAAAATATGAAGATCGATTGACCCTAGGAACACCGAAACCGTTCTGAAACCGATTTCAGACGAAATGCAATGTGAGTCACAGCGTCTTTAGTCGCTTCGTGTATTTCATTAGCTGCCTCATGACACACCGACACCAGAGAGGCGAGCAGAACACACGTGATAGTGCAATCTCTGTCGTGACACCTAAAGAGAGCTTAGCTCCCGTCTGTTAGATTTAACGCCTTATCGAATGAGACACGAATGTATGTGTCTGGCACGAAGATAGCGCCTGGTCTTCAAATATACAGTTAGGAAATATTCACATTTGATTATGGAATGATGCACAATGTGTTTTGTAGTTTTCCATTCTCTTGTGTGAGAATTGTTTCTGGCTTAAGTTTCGGCTTATGTTTTGGCTTAGGCCTTGTCTTAGTTTTGGGCTAAAGTATTTGCTAAGGTTTTTTGCTTATATTTTGGCTTAGGTTTTGGCTAAGGCTTTGGGTTAGTTTGGCTTAGGTTTTGGCTTAGATTATCGCTTAGGTTTTGGATTAGGTTTTGGCTTAGGTTTTGGCTTAGATTGTGTCTTAGGTTTTGTCTTAGGCTTTGGTGTAGCTTTGGCTTAGGTTTTGTCTTAGGTTTTGGCTTAGGTTTTGGCTTAGGTTTTGTCTTAGGTTTTCTCTTAGGTTTTGGCTTAGGTTTTGGCTTAGATTTCGGCTTAGGTTTTGTCTTAGGTTTCGGCTTAGGTTTTGTCTTAGGTTTCGACTTAGGTTTTGGCTTAAGCGTCGGCTTAGGTTTTGGCTTAGGTTTTGGCTTAGGTTTTGGCTTAGGTTTTGGCTTAGGTTTTGGCTTAGGTTTTGGCTTAGGTTTCGGCTTAGGTTTTTTTTAAAAGAAGGATGTGGTTGATGGGTATGAGGCTGTGGTTTATTTTTTTTTGGGGGGAGGGGGGCAAGGAGGGTGAGTGGGGGGGCAAGGGGTGGTTGGCGAGAGATGCCTAGTACGTATGATAAGCAAGAACTGTGAAATAAATGTGTACAAAGATTTGTTAACAATAATTTACTCCAGACTTGTAAAATTTAGTAATTAAATGAAATTTAATGAAAGAGGATGCTGAAATAAATAGAAACAAAAAATAATGAAAAGAACAAGTTACCCGTCAAATCATTTAATAATCTAAATTTAGACACAGGATGATTCCAATAATAGATTGGTAGGCTTGAAAAGGGAAAACAAATTCAATCATTCCCTTATAGTAGCAGAGGAAAATCAATTAACTTCAAGGTTGTCAGATCTTTGTTGACTTGTTAAAAAAAAAATTGGACAACAAGTCGCCGAAGAAAACTGTAGCCATTCTCCTTAATTCAATACACCTCAGTGACTGAAGCCGTACAAGCGTTTAGCGTTTAAGGAACGCTGGTTTAAAAAAAAAAATATGGGGGTTTGAATAATTGCATGATCAGCATAATGAGTTCAGCCTGGGCACTGACTGATATTACGTAAGTGCGTTTAGTTGAAAGTTGGATCGGACCAATTTTTCTTAAAAAACTCTAATTTTTGTTTCCACAACCATTTATGCAATTAACTAATTATATTGTTTTATTGACACAAAGAGTTCGTGTCTAATTAATCATTTATATAACAATACTTTTAAAGGGGTAGGATAGGAAAGAATAGGGGAAGGGGGGGGGAGGGTGTGGGGATGGAAGTCACATGGGTTTAAATGAAACATAAAGAAGCATCACAAAGAGTCGATGGCGAGATGCGCTCCTTCAAAGGACGGTAACTTTAAAATGGGATGTTTTTATCGCTCATCGCTAGGGCCATCGCCACCATCTTGACCCATTTCCATAGAGAACGCGCTGTCCCTCAACGTCTCAAAGTGACGTCATCTTATCGCCTGAATCATTTCGAGGCAGAAAAAAAAAAAAAAAAAAAAAAAAAAGAAATGCAAATCATTTTAAACTGAGTCGTCACCAATGGAGCGAGTGATTTAAATGGATGAAACAATCATCTACAACAATCATCTAATCAAACTAATAAATGTACCCAAAACAATCATCTATCAAACTAACAATTGTTTCAAACAATCCTCTATTGAAATAACACATTTTTCAAATAACTGTCAAACTATCCCCCCCCCTTCTCCCCCCACTCTCTCTGTACTGTTCTATCAGATCGTAAAGATAAATAAACTCTGTTTAGTCACAGAGCTGAGAATTATGTAGCTTTTAATCCAAGTCCAATTCACAGCTTCAACGACCAAGTTTCCAACCGATTCAACCATCGCACATAGAATGCAAAACTATTTCCCGGGACCATGTCTGCTACAATGTCTTCAAATGATTCGACAACAAATGTTTTAACATTAACTTTGAAATTGACTATTCAGCTTTTTTATAAAACTCAGACGTATTATTATTATTATTATTTTAAACTGCTAGAGCTGTGAAACAAGAGAGTTGTGAGCACTAGAAATATCATCCTCTAGCCCAGCTGTTCCCAGCCTGTGGGTCGCGACCCCCTTCAGGGGACGAACGGCCCTTACACAGGGGTCGCCCAAGACCATCGGAACACACATATTTATGAAGAAACAATGAAAATAATTGTATGGTTTGGGGGGTCACCACAACACGAGGAACTGGCGTAAGGGGTCGCAGGATTAGGCAGGTTGAGAACCACTGCTCCAGCCGAAGCTCAACCATTATGCATTCTAACCACGTAGAATCCGATTGTGCACACATTTGTCCAAATATGATTCAACGCTCTTATATTAAAGACGCTTTTAAAAAACTCACCAGGCCAGACCCCTTTGGGGATTGTTACATTCTTTGAATCTCATTTCCTTCGCCCTTTCCGTTTGATTATTTGTTTACTTTGTGGGTGGAATCTTGCATCTCAGGTTTTACCCAGTTTCTGAACTGCAATTGAGCTGAAGTTTTGTACTCTGACCCAGTTCCCGACAACAACAAAAAAAATCTTTAATGATCAGTAGGTCTCCATTGACCTCCACTGACTCTTGAGTGACCTCTGGTGTTAAAATATTGCATCTCCATTTTTTTACTAACATTGTGATGTCTCATTCAACTGAAACTTTCGACACTTAGCCATCCGGTTACAATGCAACACCTCTTGACCAATAGGTCAGCGGTGACCTCCACTGACCCTTTGAGTGATTTCTGCGGATATCTCAGGGGGGCATCGGATTTTACTATAATGTTACTGGTTACCGGTAACAATCAGCGATGACCACATAAAAAAATTCAACTCAGAAAGGTGATCAAAGGTCACCACGGACCTGTATGTCATACACAGAAAGATCACAATGGACCTGTATTTCATACACAGAAAGATCCCCAAAGGTCACCACGGACCTGTATTTCTTCATATCCCCATCAAATCCACCTTCATGTCCACTTGCATGTCCCTCTTAATGTCCCCCTTCATTTCCCCCTCATGGCTCACCCTTCATGCCCCACTTCATGACTGAAATAATGCTAAGCTATGACTACTTCTCACCTCCAATGAGACACCCAGCCCCCTCCCCCTCCGTCGAGACGCCCCTTTCCCCTCCATCAAGAAACCCATTCCCAACGTCAGCTGTCCAACATATCTTCCCTTTTTTTCCATACCAGGCTGCTGTCCAAGATGTCTCTCCCCTTTTCAGCACCAGGCGACTGGATGGATACATCCCTGACAAAAGCACGCGTGCGTTCAACATTACGAATTGTAGTGCACGGGTTCCGGGACTACGCGTCGTTCGGAAAATTGACACTATACTGTACTGATAATTTGCAGGGGGTGGGGGCACAACTTTTACAGTTCGCCCCTCGCGGCATTTTGTCATCGTTCGTCATGATCCCATTTCATGAAAGCAGGGTCACTTTTGACCCTGATATGTACATACACAATAATAAAAGCAATTTTTAAGTTTTAAAAATAACATTCGAAAAAAGATTGTGCAATATAATTATACGGAAATATTATTTTAAATGATAATCCGCTTAATGCAATGATTAAAATTGTTACTCAAATTTTGAGACACCAATTATAAATCAAATTTTGAGACACCAGTTATAAATCAAATTTTGAGACACCAGTTATAAATCAAATTTTGAGACACCAGTTATAAATCAAATTTAAGACACCAGTTATAAATCAAATTTTAAGACACCAGTTATAAATCAAATTTTAAGACACCAGTTAAAAATCAAATTTTAAGACACCAGTTATAAATCAAATTTTAAGACACCAGTTATAAATCAAATTTTAAGACACCAGTTATAAATCAAATTTAAGACACCAGTTATAAATCAAATTTTAAGACACCAGTTATAAATCAAATTTAAGACACCAGTTATAAATCAAATTTTAAGACACCAGTTATAAATCAAATTTTAAGACACCAGTTATAAATCAAATTTAAGACACCAGTTATAAATCAAATTTGGGACACCAGTTATAAATCAAATTTTAAGACACCAGTTTTAAATCAAATTTTAAGACACCAATGACCAATACAATTTTATAAAATCAACGATTTCTTGTTGTTGTTGTTGCTCTCAGAGAAAAACAACAACTCAAAACCAACTTATGAACTCAGTGGGGGGTCTAAAGTTATTTAATGGGAACCCTTGCTTTAGTAAATTCACCACAACCAACTGTTGATGGGTAGAACACCCTTTACATTGTTGAATGTTTTACCATTTTTCTTAAAGTTGACTAGTGATATATGTATATCAGTTAAAGCAGACAAGCGATACATGTAAAATCTTATTCGAAACCAGCACCATCAGTATGTCATACCCGTTAGCTTGGTAATATTTCGTGAGGATTCGAAACTAAAATTTGTGACCTGAAAAAAAGTGCAAAAATACTATATAATGCAGTCTGCAGGTAGAGTTATCAGTGTGATGCGAATTTATCATAATATCATCAAGTTTTTGGGCTAAGCAGAGAAAAATAAAGAAACAAGTAGTTCGGAAACAACCTTTTAACAAACAGAAATATATATATATATTTTAACATATATTAAACTAACTAAAAAAAAAAAAACTTATTAAATCTACTGCAATGGTTAATTATGTTCAAAAAGTTTAAGGCCTATTGTTTTAATCTCATTATCGGGGGGGGGGGGCGGGGGGAGGAGGGCTCACGATATCCTAAAACTCCGCGGGATAGGCCAGCAAATGTTGAGCCCTATATGTTTCAGTGTTTTCATCCCATTATCCGTTTGATTGATTGTGAGGGGGGTAGACGGCCCGCAAACTTTGTATAACAGATTTTAGGAGGCCAGCGTAAAGAGAGCAGTTGTCACAGAGATCTCTATCAACAGACAGATGCTGTTGTGTCAGGTGGTGGGAGATATTTAACGTGCAAAATAATTTGCTGAACCTCGTCTAGGCACAGTTAATAAAAGACTAGTGGCTAGTAACAGCTGATAAACATTTGGGGCTAGTGACCGCTGATAAACATTAAGGGCTAGTGACAGCAGACACACATTAGTAGCTAGTGAAAGCAGACAAGTATTTGGGGGCTAGTGACAGCAGATAAGCATTACGGGCTAGTGACAGCTGATAAACATTAAGGGCTAGTAATAGCAGACAAACATTATTGGCTAATGACAGCAGACAAACACTTGTGGCTAGTGACAACAGACAAACATTTGTGGCTAGTGAGAGCAGACAAACATGTGTGGCTAGTGACAGCAGACAAACATTATTGGCTAGTGAGAGCAGACAAACATTAGTGGCTAGTGACAGCAGACAAACATTAGTAGCTAGTGACAGCGGACAAACATTAGTGGATACTGACAGCAGACTAACACTTATAAGTAGTGGCATCTGACAAACACTTGTGACTAGTTACAGCCAGGGCCGGCCTAACAATTGCTGGGCCTTATGCGAAGTGGATTGCGTGGGGGCCAGTCTGGGTAGGGATAAGGATAATAAGTGAAAATTAATAAGTATGGGGCCCACTACGGCCGCATAGGTTGCAAGGGCCTGAGGCCGGCCATGGTGACAGCAGACAAACATTAGTGGGTACTGGCGTGAGGGCCAACGGATATGTGTTTGTAAATTAGATCGTGATTTTCGGCCAGGCTAACAACAAAATTTATTGGCACTCGACAGCCAGCCTCCCGCAGGTCGAGCACAGACGTATCTGAGCACTCCTAAAGTGGATCTCAAATCGATTGAAGGTGCCCTAACTGGCATGCTACGCGAGCACCGGCCTGTCATTCAAATGTTTGTGTTCAGTTAGATGTGTCTTTGCGATGTAAGCCAATGCATTCACTGGCCTGTCATACAAATGTGTGTGTTGAGTTAGATGTGTCTTGGCGATGTAAGCCAATGCATGCACTAGCCTGTCATACAAATGTCTGTTTTGAGTTAGATGTGTCTTTGCGATGTAAGCCAATTCGTTATTCAATTATAAGAGTATTCATTTAGAATGAAACATGTTTGTGTGAGACTTGCCGATCTGAAAGGTTATCACATACCTCAATCGAATAAATGAAGCACCTGTCGACTTTCACATTAACGACAAATAGAAGCCCCTGTCGTGAGTTGTGTAGTAATATTTGGGTTATCTAGAAAATGGTCTTTTTTTTTCAATGTTTAAAGAATATATGGAAAGTTGAGGTATGTAATCAGTAAATGGACAAAACATTGTTAACATTGTCACATGTTGGGCTTAGAAAATATCAGAGTTATTCTCGCATGTGAATTCAAAAATATGTACAAGTTAAACCAGGCAAAGTCACACAATTTTTTAAAGTTTATTTTTTTAAAAATAAAATAAAGTTTTTATCCATAGCGCTATTTGTTTCACTTTAATCACGGGTCTGAAATGCAATCACTGGTTACATAGCTAACCATATAAGAGAAATGACCTGCCATTAAAGAGGGTTGCTCCATAACGACCTAAGGACCACTTATTGTAGGTCCTGATAATTGATTTATTTTTTCAGATAATTTGATTTGGAACCGCGCGTTTTGCAGACGTCGATAAATCTCGACCGTAGAAAAAAAAAACAACACACAAACATAACAAAAAAAAAAAACCAAATAGTTCTGACTCCAGTTAGAGAGACCTGTGGGTAACAGTAACAAGAATTTATATCTTACTTCATTCGTGCTTCACTGGCAATAACTTGGTTTTATTGTTAAATTAAAAAAAAACAACACAAAAAAAACAATTTGTCAGGTAAATTTAATTTGAAAGCGTTACTAATATAAAAACCAAGATCGCGAGTAGAAATCGGGATCTGACAATGGAATTTAAACATAACTTTTTGTAGCCACAGAAACATTTATATAATTAATTGATTGAATAGTTCAAGTATGTTTTAATTTTTTATTTTTTTTTTGAAGTTGGAAAATGTTAATTGTGGTCGTTGTTAGTCATTTGTGGGGATAACACTGTGCATTTGTTGACCAGGAGTAAAAGTGGAACTTACGGGGGGTGAAACATTCGATGTTTAACAACAGAATTTGATTACTCATAGTTCAACACACATACTTCATGGATCAGAGTTCATATGTTAGTAGTTAAGCTAAAGTTGTATAGTAATTTAGATGTTCCTGCCTTGTTCCATCTCTTTCGCACGTTAAAACATGATCTTGGCGAATCAGAATGGCTTTCCTTAAATATCCACAAAATACTTTGCGTCATTTAACAACCACATCCCATTTTCATGTGCACTGGTGTCATTAAACCACCATATCCCATAATCGTGTGCACTGGTAGATTCATGTGACATCAAATAACAATGTTTACCATGTCTTTCAACGACCACATCCGATAATAATATGCATTGACGTCATTTAACAACTATATCCCAATAATCATGTCCATTAGTGACATTTGACCACCATATGTCATAATCATAGTCATTGGTGTCATTAAGCCACCATATCCCTAATAATATGCATTGATGTCATTTAACAACTATATCCCATAATCATGTGCACTCTGTCATTTAAACACCATATCCCATAATGATATGTATTGGTGTCATTTAACCACCACATCACATAATCATTCGCACTTCTGTCATTTAATCCCACATTAAATAATTATTTGCACTGCTGCATTTAACCACAACATGACATAATCATCTCGGCCAAGTGTATAATCTACTTTCCAGCTGCCTGAGTAGCATAGAGCCAGCAATAAAAGTGAGGATTATTATTATTTTACTTCTTAAAAATTTTTTTTTTTTTTTTTAGAATTGCCTGAGACGTGATTGAAATTGTACTCCGTTTCCAAGCAGTCGTTCTGAAGTGATGAACAAAGCTGAACAGGCGTACGTTAAAAGCTCTGCTTAAATTACTCATTTTTATAACGTCAACAAGAGCCATTAACAATTTCAATGCGTCTTCACTTTCATGTATATGTAAGTTAATCTCTCAAAATCTTATTGTATTTGTCCAACCAAGTAATCTTCTCTTCTAGCACTATAATTATTTTTGAGCTAACAAACTATAAAAACTAAAGTATTTTCGCACGTTATCGCTGTGTGTCCGGGAAGACAATGTAATCCATGAAATATCACCCGAATAGAGTCATACAATATCATCTATTGTGTGATGTTTTTTAAAAAAAAAACAGAAAGTATTGTATAACAAACACATGGCATCGCATTATGATGTGAATTGATTCGTGTAAAAGACAAGGCTCCCTTGGGGACCATGTGGTTTAGTGGTTTTCGTTTAAGACAATGAAGTAAACGTCAACAGTTTTGTAAGCTGTTTCAAAATGATGCAATGTAACCCAAGACAAACCTTTCAAAGCATTAATATATATTTTTTTTTTAAAAGAAAAGATTTACATACAGGTATTTCCCCAGGTGTATCACACACTCGTCTCTTTGGTGCCATTAGTTGCTGGAATACGACAAGATCAGAAAACTGTTCCTGCCCTTGTGCGATCCCCGTTAAAAAAAAGAATTTTTGAACTATCATGTTTCCTTGGCCTTTTAGGATCATGTTTCATTTGCAAAGTAAAATTAACTTTAAAAATATAAAAATGTAAAAACATAAAAATATAAAAATGTATATATATATATATATATATATATATATATATATTGTAAGGGAAACCTTGCTTACTCTCTGCTATCTTCATCTATATCTGACATCCACTAAAGAAACAACTCAGACGATAACAATCGATGATTATAGTCTTGTTCTTTATTAGGCTGATACTTCGCTTATACTTTCTCTCATCTCACAACTCTGACTTCTCCCTGCTATCTAGTTCTCAGTCCGGCCGCCTTCCTCCTTTTCTCGTCCCGTCCAGAGATCCCTATTTATACCTCCCTGTCCCATAGTTCCTCTCCCAGGTCTGGACTGGCGCATTATCCCCCGCCCCTTTTTCCCAATCGGCGCCAGGTTACAAACAGACCCCAGGGAAATGCCCTGGTCAGATGGATGGCCGGTACCGCCCCCAGCGCTTGATCCTTCGGTCATGATCCCAGGTCAGATGGCGCCGGCTGTACCTGGTCAGACGGCCGTAATCCCTGGTCAGACGCCGGTGTCAGAGGCGCCCGGCGCCGTCGTAGTCCGAACTCTCCACAATATATATATATATATATATATATATATAATAAAACGGACAATAATAACATCCCTTGATTAATTAAACATCAAACTTTTCTACTTGTTAGATAATTGCACAAACTGCATGGCTCTGGTGCCCTTATTATCGTTCTCCCTTCGCATGCGCAGATGTCCAAGGGTTCGACTTGAGTTGTAGACTTGAGATGAGCTTTAGTGAGAGTATACAGTGAGGGAGATTTGCTCAATCCATCAGCCTCACTCTCTTGTCCTTGGCTATTAGATCACTGGCAAGACTTAGCCCGGACGACTGGAAATAGACCAGGATGCAGTAGATGACCAGCAGTGTGCCTTGCGTTATTTACTGTGCTCTTTACACGCTCTACGCGGCAGGAGTTGCCAGCGTTTTAATTGTGTCAATGTCATACCGCCTACGGGAGTCCATCTCTGGATTTGATTTCAGGGTTCGCATTCTTACAGATGATTTTGCCATCCAAGGTTGACGGGTCCCATCCACTCGTGGTACTGGTCTTGTTTTTTCTGGTCTAGGCTTTTGTTGCGGATTGAGCCCTGGACTATTTGCTTTGGATTAACTCAGTCAGACCGCTTGGTCACCCAGCACCCCCATATTCTATATTGGCATTACTGAAAAGCTTGTGAACAAGACAAACACAACAGCAGCACTATCTACTTTAAAGAAGAGGTTCGTCAAAGAGCAGCCGGCTCTGAATAGGATCTGCCAACCCGTAGTGAGAGGCTAATGCAGAACCAAAATGAAAGAAATTCCGGAGTCCTTTGTTTCGGTATGAAACACGATAAAAATTCCTGTAACTCCGATGATGCCAACTTGCTTGGTCACTAACATAGACTGGCTTTTAAGGAAAGCACACATTTTTAACAATTTAAAAAAAAAATTCACATAACATTGTTATATTTCAAATTGTTTTTTTTTTCGTTTTAGATTAATAGTAATTTTAACTAATTATTTCTTCCCCTGCACTCACAGATCTTATTGTCTATTTCTTATTTTCGATTTAATCAGTTTTGTATTATTATCTCGAGTGAGCTGCTTGTCTATAGTCACCTCATTAGACCGTGATAACCAAAAAGACTAAGCTTTAAGCTACCTACGATTTACCTCCATAAAAATAACCAATGAAAATCAGGCATGCTTATTAAGATTGTGTTTACTAATTGCTCTCTACGTCTTGATAACTCCTAGTTCCAATATATATTATCATTACGCACACACTGTGATTAAATGCCACCCAACGCGTATTCCCAGAAGTGCGTCCCCTAAAACAATCCAAACGCATCAAATATGCAATAGTACAAATACACTAAATATTCCACCACGGTGCCGCCATCCCTTCGCACCTGGGTGCATCCCTTGATCTATGAATGGTAAAAATATAACTTATTTCAACTGTTCATGTATCCCACACGTTTTCTAGATATCCTAAAAGTTTTCAAGCTGTCCCACAAGTTGTCTATCTCTGCCACAAGTTGTCTAGCTTTCCCAAGGAATGTCTAGCTATCCCACAAGGTGTCTACCTCTGCCACAAGTTGTCTAGCTATCCCACAAGTTTTCTAACTATCCCACAGGTTTTCTGGCTGTCTCTGAACAGTGAGCATAAAATAATTGTTTCGTAACTTAATAATAAAAATAAAGATTATTTGAAAATCACTCTTCATCCCCAAAGGTTCGAAGCGCGATACATACCAAAATTGAAATAAAAAATGCAACGTGACAAAAACTACATATGAGAATACCCAGTCTAAGTCTTTCATACCTTGCAACCAAAAAAACCACAGGTCAATATACATTTACAAGATGAAAGCTAGATAGATAACATCACCCCCAGCAGGTGTTTGCGAAATAGATAAGTCTTCAAATCAGTTTTGAAAGACTACAGTGTCTGGCTGTTTCTGAGAGCGATATGAAGGGTATTCCAAATTGTTGTGCCTGCAAATGTGAAAGTGCGCCCCTCGTAAGTCTCAAGGCAAACACGTGGTATCGAGTGTTGCCACTATCGGATGAGCGGAGGGTACATAAGGCGTCAGTAGCGCCTTGAGATAGCACAGTCCCAGGTCATGCAAGCAGCGGTAGCACAGAGTTGCAATGTTGTACTCTATGCGAGCGCGGACCGAAAGCCAATGCAACTCTCTCAGAAGTGTTTTAGCATAGTCGAACTTTTGTTTTCGAAGAACAATGCAAGCCGCATTATTCTGTGCTTTTTTAATTTCATCAAGGAGCGTAGCTGGAAGAGCCACCGTTAGAGCATAGCAGTAGTCAATGAAACGGTCCTGAATTGACACTAAAATGTCCGCCATGGCTATGACGTAACAAAACTAGAAATTATTATACTAAAAAGAACAAAGCAAACACAGACATGTATAAATTATACAGTATAAATAAAATTTACATGATATATATATAAGTATATCCTACCAAAACATACAAAAAGAAATAGGAGAGGGCGCAGAAACCAGACAAAAACAAAGTAAAGGAGACTGGAAAGGAAGTGATTTGAACAAAATAGTAAAAACCAAACAGCAAACAGACATGGCCGCTAGGTAAATCTGTGGATTAGGTTTTATACCATAAGGAGACAACGTACCAAATCTTTTTATTAATTTGTTATCCGTGTAGATTCTATCTCTTGTGCTACTAGTGTGCACTATAACAGTAAATGAGATACCATCATGGTTATGGCTATTGAAATGTTTATTTATGTTATAAAGGTGTTCTCTGAATCGGTCTCCAAAACGACGACATGTCTCTCCTACGTATAATTTACCTCGCATCTTTTGTAAATGATGGTGTAAATCACGTTACGACTAGACCAAGTAGAGCCAGAAAAATCTTGGATGAATCTGCCCAATAAAAGTCTTTACTGGAATTTTTAGCCTACAATTTGAGAGCACTTCACATCTCAGGGGGATTTTTTTTGTTTGTTTTCTACATCTAAATTGTGTACATCGAAGTCAAAGAATTATTTAAACTTGATGTCATAAATTTTCTTTTTGCTTTCCTCATTAATACAAATTTTTAAAAAAATGTAACTTTTACAAGGGCTATTTGAAAAGAAATCCATAGCAATAATGTTACGCACTTGCTTCAATTGTGAGAAATTAATATCATGTTTTAAGTTGTGGCTTGTTCAAACAATGCTCAACAAAGGAAGATACCATCGAGAAATACAATAATAAAGTTACGACACCCAAAACAGTTGCTAATTACAATTAATAAGATTTATTTAAGTATAATATAATTATAAATTAAAAGAAATATAATTACAAATCATCAACTTACAAATTAAGAGAATATCTTGTACACAATTAGTACAATGTGCCAATTAATAATGATGAATGCGAATAATCACATATAAGCACACACAGACTAATACAATTGTATTGTTAAGTTAATAATATCTATCTGAATCTCCGTCTCTCTATGACGCCGTGTCTGTCTATCCCTTTATATATGCAGCGTAAGCCCTGCCTTCCAGAAACTACTCAGCATTTGTTTACGTTTCTAGAACAAATCGCGATCATTCATCAATATTCTAGTAGACATACTAACCATGTTTAATTGATAACCGGTAGTAAACACGATACATCAAAGACCAAGGAAGCCCACAACAAACGCTAGCGTCTGCTAGGAATCTAATGTGGGGTGAAACAAAGTTGAAGCACGGGGAAAAGTGTACTACATAACAAATATATAAATACATGAAACATGCCAGTATGCTTAATGAAAATATACTTACTCAACAGAAATCAGATTCAGTTGCATTTCTTAAATTTTAAAGCTCATTTATAATTTATTTATAAAATTACAACTAAAATAGAAAGGATTTTTTTGTTCTACATTTATAAATTATTTTTTTTTGTTACTAATACTAAGTAATACTACTATTTCTAAATGAAGCTAAATTATAATTAGGCGTAATAAAAATTAATAAGCAAATTAAGCTATGCTGCTTATTGATATTATATTTTTTTTATAATTTAGGTTTCTTCTTATAGGCCTAAAATGCATTGCGTTAATATTTAATTACCACCTTAGCATTTGACTAGCATTACTTTTACGCTAAATCAGTGTCTTAAATCTCTATTTGTACATCAAATATATGCCTTTTTTGCACCAGTGAAATTGTAGTATTGGGCCTAATTCAAATCTTAAATAATGATTTATTTTAAAATGTGAATATTGATATTTTGTACTCATATTAGTAGTAGACTCAGTAATATTAAGTAATAATTATAAATAATTATAAGCCCTAATATGCCCTAATTATAATATTATTTATTGGCTGAAAATGTATCTCTTGGGTTTTTCCCCCCTGGAACCCGTTCGTCATATTGTGACGATGGTGTTAACTTCGCGAGGCCTGCGATTAGTGATTATTTCAGAAATTTTCCCAGGGGGGGGGGGGTTGGGGGTGGGGGGTACTTCAGATTTTCCGGGATGAGGGGGTCGGGATGAGGGGGCAGTGCCAGCAGTGTCAGTTGAATTATTGTTGGACATATTTTTGCTGGGGGGGGGGCTTTTGGCTTTCCTAGGGGGGCAGTGCCCCCGGGGATCAAGCCGAAAGAAATCCTCCGTGCGATTTTCCTTTAGGAGGATACGCTGGTGTCCCTAGAAAGCAAATCACCTCTCTCTACGCATCTGGATAACCCAAGAGGACGCCATAGATGGTTGATACAGCATGGCACCATTAGCGTCTCAGGAGTTTCTGGAAATTTAATTGTGTCAATGTCTTACCGCCTACGGGACTCCTATCTCCGGGTAGCCGGGGGTTGTTTTGCTTGTCTGGGCTTTCGCTGGGGTTCAAACTCCAGCTTGGATTTTACCCAGTTTTGACCGCTCAGATTGCTAGCACCCTGCCTGTAAGGGGCCCTTATTATGTAAACATGCAGTAAATCATAATCAAATGAGACCTTTTAATGATAGTACTACTAATACTCAGTAAAATGATCAAGACAATTATGTCTACTGTTCCCTTTACTCATAGCTAGAATATTAGTAGGCATGCTTTATTTATACGGCCTACCATTACCAAAATATAAGAGTAGAGTTGTTTCAGTGCTACCCTACTTAGTAAACTACATGGCAATCGTAGCACTCCTATGAACAATTTTGAAAGTAATCATATATTATTATTATACTGTTTTAAATGGCACGATATATAAACATAATAAATACAATTATGGCCTACTTTAATACGTATACACCATGTCACTGGCCCACTGACACTATCTCGTTGCACGAATTTTACTTCTCTGGATAACAGTAATGGATCGTTTACTCATGACAACGGCCTTGACCCTTTGTGATTAGTTTTAAGCAATAGAAACACCTCATTCACAATCAATGATAATCGCAAACTAATCAAATTAACCATGTAATGCCTTTGAAGCTTGATCGGATATTCTGATTGAAAAAAATAAATCTTTAAATTGTGTCCTGTGCTCGCGGGTACATGTCTGTGAAGCACTGACAGTCGCCGATGTCATCCACGAGAATTTAACTATGTTCGCTTTGTTATAGCATTTGTTTTATTTTTTTTCCCCTTTTTCAAATGAATTCGACCCAGTATGCAAGTCTTGGATTCCTGTAATGTAGAGCTTGTTTACAATACTTTCCTCTTTGGTGTACTCTGGTTGACCCCCAACATGAGACGCTACGTTCATAGGTGGGCGTGGCTTAGTCTTTTGATCTGTCGTGTTTGTTTCCGACAGCAATTAAAAATAATTAATTTTTTCTCAGTTGCGTTTTGTCGAATGTTTGCGATTGTATTAGAAAAGTAAGGGCGTTTCTAGACGCATCGTTAGACCCAAATATATAAGGGATTGACAGGCACAGAGAGATGGAGACGGAGAGTGACGTATATTTTTAACTTCACGAGATGTGTATTATTCTTTTGTGTGCTCATATGTGTTTATTCCTCATTAATCATTATTAATTGGCACATTGTACTTATTGTGTACCGGTACAAGACTTTCCGATACTCTGTAATTTGATGATTTGTAATTATATTTCGTTTGTTTTTTAATAGTATTATTACTAAATTAAATATTACTAATTGTAATTGGCAACGGTTTTTGCGATTCGTAACTTTATTATTGTATTTCTCTGTGGTATCGTCCTTTGTTGTGCATTGTGTGAACGAGCCATAACTTAAAACAAGAGATTAATTTCTCACATTAGAAGCCAATGCGTAACGCTCGCGTTAGAAGCCAGTGCGTAACACTCACATTAGAAGCCAGTGCGTAACACTCACATTAGAAGCCAGTGCGTAACACTCACATTAGAAGCCAGTGGGTAACACTCACATTAGAAGCCAGTGCGTAACACTCACATTAGACGTCAGTGCGTAACACTCACATTAGAAGCCAGTGCGTAATACTCACATTAGACGTCAGTGCGTACCACTCACATTAGACGTCAGTGCGTAACACTCACATTAGACGCCAATGCCTAACACTCACATTAGACGCCAATGCGTAACACTAACATTAGACGCCAGTGTGTAACACTCACATTAGAAGCTAGTGAGTAACACTCACATTAGAAGCCAGTGCGAAACACTCACATTAGACGCCAGTGCGTAACACTCACATTAGACGCCAGTGTGTAACACTCACATTAGACGCCAGTGCGTAACACTCACAATAGACGCTAGTGCGTAACACTCACAATAGACGCCAGTGCGTAACAACGGAAACCAAGGGAAGTTGTTTGTTTTCTACCTTGATCACAATTTTAATTACGCACCATTTGGCTCTACTCTCTCTCTCTTTCTCTCTCTCTCACTCTCTATCTCTTTCTCTCTCTCTCTCTCTCTTTCTCTCTCTTTCTCCCTCTCTTTCTCCCTCTCTTTCTTTCTCTCTTTCTCTCTCTCTCACTCTCTCTCTCTCTCTGACAGCGTTCAATATACACTGCATCTTTAAACAGCATCGGTTGGGTAGTTTTCGTCAAACTCTGCGCTGTTAGATTTCATCGGTGCGGTAAATGTTTAGAGAAGAGACGAGATCGCTGCGTTTGATTTCTCAAACTAGTTCAAGGGTTGTTGTCGGTGCACTTCAGGGTGACATAAGTCCGTTTCGCCCTTCATAAACAACAGAGTCATGTGTACGCCTTCAGCTATTCAACTTGCATCTGGATTGGTGCATCACCTGTTTTCGATAACTCATTCATTTATTCACGCTATTGTAATCAGGTGTATCATTTATGTTTCGCTTGATTTTTCTTGCAAGATTTCATTTTCCTTTGGAAATCGTCGATGCACTGGTTCCCTCGTAAATATAAGCTTTCCGGTTGACAACCTCTTACGATAAAAGACTCACGAGTGACAAACCTTCTCGACGAAAATATCTCCCTAGGTCAATCTCTTCGGATGACACACTTTTCGCTGACACCCTCTCCCGTTGATAACATCTCCCGTACATGATATCTCCTGATGAAACTATCTCCTGTTGATAACGTCTTCTGATGATAAAAATCTCCAGTTGAAAACATCTCGTGATGACGACAACTCCCCAAAGACAACCTGTCTTGATGATCTCACAAAATAATATACTTCCTCAAAATATGGTATTCCATGATGTCCCTCAAAGGGAACTGGGACACTGTAAAGTCATGTCTGCGCTTGCCCAATCCGTCAGAACTGGGTGGTGGGACAGCGATCTGCTGCTAGTCTCAACTTGTCTGCGCCTGCCCAATCCGTCAGAACTGGATGGTGGGACAGCGATCTGCTGCTAGTCTCAACTTGTCTGCGCCTGCCCAATCCGTCAGAACTGGATGGTGGGACAGCGATCTGCTGCTAGTCTCAACTTGTCTGCGCCTGCCCAATCCATCAGAACTGGATGGTGGGACAGCGATCTGCTGCTAGTCTCAACTTGTCTGCGCCTGCCCAATCCGTCAGAACTGGATGGTGGGACAGCGATCTGCTCCTAGTCTCAACTTGTCTGCGCCTGCCCAATCAATCAGAACTGGGTGGTGGGACAGCGATCTCGTGCTAGTCTCAATTTGTCTGCGCCTGTCTAGTCCATCAGAACTGGGTGGTGGGACAGCGATCATCTGCTAGTCTCAACTTGTCTGCGCCTGTCCAATCCATCAGAACTGGATGGTGGGACAGCGATCACCTGCTAGTCTCAACTTGTCGGCGCCTGTGCCACACGCCCACAATACCCCCCTTCCCCCGCCTTTCAGAACTGAATGGCAGGTTAGCGATTTTTGTGCTCGTCTAAATTACTTTGTTCGGCTGGCTTGATGATACGGTCCAATTAATTTAGTATACAAATTTAAAGCAAAAATAAAAAAAAAAAATTACATACTCTGAAATGAAAGAAAAAAAAACGATGGGGTAAAATTGTAAGACTTTTTCTAAATTATTATTATTTAAAACATAAAATGTCCATATTCTTTGAATTTCAAATTCACATTTCCTGGCTGGAAATGATACTAATAATTTAACCTACACATTATCTCAGAAAAATCACTATTAAAATTAAGAATATCTTAAGATTTATTTGTTGATTCTCAAAGCCAATTTTTTTTCATTGTTAAAGGAATTTATGAGTAGAATAGCAAACTCAGATATGCGTAGTGCATTCTCCTATCTCCCATCTAGAGCGTAATATTTAAAATCGTGTATGTTAACCTATGTTAGCTACCATTTAAGCATGCAATACATAAAAGAAGACTATAAAAAGTAGCACATACATGTAATGTGCGTCATAAAAGATGTCTGAAGGCAGTTGAGTGATGTCAGTTTGCTGGCACATGTCCTTGAACGAAAGGAAGTCTTAAAGTAAACTCAAACCCAGACACTGGAGACAATAGTTTAGTGTAATGTGCTGAGCTCAGTTATCGGGGCCGATGTTAAGACAACCAAACCAGGGAGCAGCTTGACCAGCGGTTCTCAACCGTCCTAATACAGTTCCTCGTGTAGTGGTGACCACAAAACCATCAAATTATTGTCATTGCTACGTCACAAATCTGTGTTTTCCGGTGGTCTGAGGTGACAGCATGTGTGTGGGTCGTTCGACACCACAAAGGTGTCGCGACCGAGAAGTTGAGAACCGCTAAAGATAGACCGCTAGTACGCCAGTAGCCATTAAAGTATACAAATAAAAGAAACGTGACCTTCGAAGACTTGCAGGGAGACATGTCAAAGGAAACTTGACGAAGCTGAAAACGGAATGTCCAGACAGAGAAAGGTCGAAATTAATTATTGCCCAGAGCACAACACCATGTAGATGCATCTTAAACTAAGACTCAACCGTATTGGGTTAATTGTAAATATAAAAGCCATTGCTTGAAGGCGTATTCCTTAATTGGACTGCGTATCAGTGTACAAAACGTGACACCGGATCCGAAAGCCTTTCGATCATCAGTTAGCTGCTAGTGAGTGTGTGTTGTTAGTGCTTTGCTGTGGCTATAACTCTGTTCTCGATCAACTATTTACGATGACTTAAGTCGAATCGGTCAGTATAAGACACGTTGGAGCAATCCGAAATCGACCTTTGTAGAAAAAGAGAAAGCAGTTTTCTTTAAAGTGTTCTGACTACCCCCTGGTTCTTGTTTGCGTCGCTTAACTTATATAGGAAAATAGAAACGCGCTGCACAAAAGCTTTAAAGAAAGAGATACGAGACACAAGCAAGGTTGGGAGGTTTCTGGCGTCACCTTACTGGAACTAATCGAGTTTATACGTGGGGATTAGAGTGGATGCGATATTTATGGCGTCGCTCCATGCAATGTTGTATGCTTCGCTGCTTGTCAATTATCGGTCATGTAAAACGCCAGGTCGAGGTGAACGTGACGCTGACAGGAAGGATGGAGGGTATGTTGTTTTGCATCAGCTGACGGACTCTTAAGTTTCCACAACATTGCCTTCATTGACCAGGGATACACGATGATTAAAGGCTTATTGTCAAAATGATGTTTACACTAGATTGGTTAATTCACCAAGTTCTTTCACACGTTGCAATTCGTCGAACTTGCACTGCATCAACTCAAGTCCCTTTTCGTAATAAATGCGACTTTAATATCTAATGTAAGGTCACAGACGGTTAAATCCATATACGCATGAATAGCGCAGCTGGCCATCAGACAGAAATAACAAAACACCCTCTTCCCCAAAGTTCCTTTCACGACTTCCTCATGACTAAAATGTTAAAACAGACTAGACGACACGTCATAATAAGCGTAAAAATACGTCACCACGTCAAACGCTGGAAAAGCGTTAATTAAATATTTAAATTCTCAAAAAAAAAAACACATTGCTCGTAATAAAATGTAATATCCAATCGCAATAATCATTAATGAACTCCCATACTCAACACTTATGTTAGATGGCATGCGTATCATACCATCGTCTGGTATTGTTTATGGAAACCATTTTAATTGTTTTGTTTTTTTTAAATTCAAATGTTACTCCTTCGTGCGAAAGCACCAGACGCCAAATATTATCTCCTTGGGCTTAAGCCTTAACGGGGTGCAGTTGTTGTTTTTTTTAAACCAGTTTCGGGTATTTTTGAGTGATTAAAAAAAAGAGTTAACTTCTCGTTTTCCATAATATTCAACGAAATTTACTGCCCTATGTCGTAGCGAGAGTGCATTGCCTTCGTCAACCGTTTGTGTCAAGAAATAACCCACCGCTAAGATCAGGCCCTGTCCGGATCCCAGAATAGAGGTGACGTTGGCCCGTCGTAAGAGAAGGTACCGTCGTATATATTTTTTTTTATAACAAAGACTTACGAAGCAACAGTCGCAGTGTGACGAAGATAACAAATTATTTTAAGAAGCTGAGAGGCTAACCACAACAGCCATTTTTTGCACTCAGTACTATTAATATAAAACATGTGGATTTTGAGGGAGGGTGGTTTCGAAAAGGAAGCAGGACACGCCAGAAGCAATATATATATATAAGAGATTAATCTGAATGTCCATTGGTCAAATCTGTTCAAGTGTTTTATTCACTACTTGGCATCTAATATATAATTAAAAAGCGTTATCATGATTTTAATCACAAGTCATCGCACATACTTCGACCCGTGGACACCATAAAACACAATCAATTTATCGTCTGCGTTAATTTAAACAGAGCTGCCAAAAATGTATAAACATGTGTAATTTGACCCAAATGTGTTTTCGACTTGCTAAATCACCCAGAGCACGTGCAGAGATCTGGCGGTCATGATTAAGAGCGCCTGCAAAGATCCTGCGATCATAGATTAAAAGAATGTGCAAAGACCTTGTCAACATGGATTATTTAAAACAAAAAAAGAACTGCCGCAGTTCCTATTAAAATAAATATTCAACATATATTCGTTAATTTTTTTTAAAAATTACATTGAAACCCAGTTTACGGGCTTGCGGTGAACAGAAAGATGACAAGCAAGTCGCCTCACCTCATCACGATAGCCAATTTGAAGGATTCTCAAGTTAATACGACGTTGTTACCTGTAATAAAATTAAACTTGGACACACGTGCAGGACAGCATATCCACAGTACATCCTCAGTATGTCCAGAGTATATCCCCAGTATATCCAAGAGGCCGGTCAAATTTGAAAGATAAAAAATATCTGTCAAGACTCAGACAGTGTCTCAAAACTTAGCTCTTTAAGACGTCATGAAAAAAAAAATGGGTTAAAAAGTTGAAGTCGGGGGAAGTGAAACTGATAGATGACAGGTTAAATAAAGGGCGGGTAGCTATTTAAATCATCAAAAATTTAGGTCGATGTAAGATGACGAGACAGAAGAAGGCGTAGAGAATGAAACTAATTAAAACCTTTTTATGTCTCCACAGCGGTGGTGAGCACATAATTGGCTTCAAGATATGGCTCAATTAGCAGGACATCGGTTGTACGTTCAAAATAATCTAATGACCAAATTTCATTTTATGCGTGTCAATTTGGCTACTTTCGTGAACGCATGACGTGATTGTTCTTTTTTTTAAGCCGTTATATTTTTTTCGGAGATCCTTCACAGTGGTAATGACGGGGGAATGCGCGGTGCAGATGTGGTGACGTTGATTGTGTAAGCTGTTCGGTAGATTGGTCTTTAGTGGTAGGATTGTCTAGAAGGTGTGCAATTTATCATGTGAAAATGATGCGGTAACGGGGAATGCGTGCAGCATCTCAAGGCGCATACATATGAGGAACAGTGAGTTTGATCGGCATTTCAATTGACCGAGATAGAATGTATTGTGCGTTGATATATATATCAATCGAATGTGACCGGTCTTTGAGCTGTTTTGTGTGAATTCATAGTGGAAGTCATCTAGTATGTGGTTGTTACTTAGAGCGAATAGACAGCTATGCAATGTGGTAGTTGGTTAGATCAGCTAGACACGATCCTATATGGTAGTTGGTTAGATTAGCTGGACAGCAGTCCCATAAGGTAGTTGGATAGAGCAGCTAGACCGCAGTCCTATATGGTTGTTGGCTAGATTAGCTAGTCAGCAGTCCCAGATGGTAGTTGGTCAGCTTAGCTAGTCAGTGGTCCCATATGGTAGTTGGCTTGATTAGCTAGACAGCAGTCCCATATGGTAGTTGGTTAGCTTAGCTAGTCAGTGGTCCCATATGGTAGTTGGCTAGATTAACTAGTCAGTAGTCCCATATGGTAGTTGGATAGATTAACTAGTCAGTAGTCCCATATGGTAGTTGGATAGATTAGCTAGACCGCAGGCCCTTATGGTAGTTGACTAGATTAGCCAGACAGCATTCCCGTATGGCAGTTGGTTAGATTAGCTAGACAGCAGCCCCATATGGTAGTTGGATAGAGCAGCTAGACAGAGTAGTTGCAATGACACTGGTATAATGGTTGAATAGAATAGATCATTTGGGTAGCGGAGTGTGAAAGTCAAATCTAATTCTGAAATAGAATTTCTTAGTGTCCCGTTCTATCACACCCCCCCCCCCCGGGGGTTGACATATCTGGTTTAAAGGGTGAAAAGAAAAGATCATTTGGGTAGCGGAGTGTGAAAGTCAAATCTAATTCTGAAATAGAATTTCTTAGTGTCCCGTTCTATCACACCCCCCCCCCCCCGGGGGTTGACATAAGTGTAACATCCTCTTTAAATTAAATGCCAACGCTCACATCTATGCATCTCCGTGCGGCAGTCCCTGAAAGCAGCCGCAAGGTTTCAATCACAACATATTGGATTACGCCACCACAATGGGAGGAAAGCTATCATCTTTAAGTGCGATATTTACTTTCACCAAACGCGATCTTCTCGTTGTAAATGAATCAACAACTCGTCTGTCGCCCTGTAAACCTAATCGCTTTTTTTTTTTGTCCCTTTCGGTGGGGATATGGGAAATCCGACACTCATATTCGATGTCTTGCGAATGTAGATTTCCCAGCAGAGTTTTTGTCTACAGAATGGACACATCACAAAATGGACATTTAAAAAAAAAACAAATGACATGTCACAGAATGGAAACATCACAAAATGGACACATCACAGAATGGACACATCACAAAATGGACATATGACAGAATAAACATATCACAGAATGGACACATCACAGAATGGACATATGACAGAATAAACATATCACAGAGTGGAC
Source organism: Lymnaea stagnalis (assembly GCA_964033795.1). NCBI lineage: Eukaryota > Metazoa > Mollusca > Gastropoda > Lymnaeidae > Lymnaea > Lymnaea stagnalis. The sequence continues at coordinate 397,723 of CAXITT010000649.1, read as the reverse complement.
ATTCACAAAATGGACATATGACAGAATAAACATATCACAGAGTGGACATGTCACAAAATGGACATATGACAGAATAAACATATCACAGAGTGGACATGTCACAAAATGGACTAATGACAGAATAAACATATCACAGAGTGGACATGTCACAAAATGGACATATGACAGAATAAACATATCACAGAGTGGACATGTCACAGCATGTACATTTCACGGAATGGATATCTCACAGAATTTCTTTTTGAACGCTTCATTTGGTTTTATTATATAGTATAGTGTGTTCAAAACGATATTTGACGAAAATTTTAACGTGTCAAACTTCCGTTGATCAATTTTCAGTCCACGAAATTTCTTTCAAATAAATTTTTTGGTAACCGGGTTGTGCAAAAGGTCTAGAGCAGCGGTTCTCAGTCTGTGAGTCGTGACCTCCTTGGGGGTCGAACGACGCTTTCATGGGGGTCACCTGAGACCATCGGGAAACACAAGTACTCTACAATTATGAAGTGGCAACGAATACAATTTTATGGTTGGGGGTCACCTCATCATTAGGACCTGTATCAAAGAGTCGTGCCATTAGGAACTGTATCAAAGTGTCGCGCCATTAGGAACTGTATCAAAGAGTCGCGCCATTAGGAACTGTATCAAAGAGTCGGGCCATTAGGAACTGTATCAAAGAGTCGCGCCATTAGGAACTGTATCAAAGAGTCGCGCCATTAGGAACTGTATCAAAGAGTCGCGCCATTAGGAACTGTATCAAAGAGTCGCGCCATTAGGAACTGTATCAAAGAGTCGTGCCATTAGGAAGGTTAAGCACCACTAGTCCAGTGTGTGAATATGTGGCTGTAAAAATTTTAAATATAATGATTATGTTTAGCCACATAACGATCGGATACAAGTTAGCATATGTTGTAAATTGCATTGTGATTTCTGGGACGTTTAACTTTGTGAAATTTAAAATAAAAGGAAAGATCTCTTCACATTCACTTGCAAACAAAGTGTATTGTTAAACCTTAAACGTTTTTTTTTTTTAAAAAAAGGATTCATAAAGTGATAAGGACAGAACCTCGCCAAATCCACATAAAATCCTCCAAAGGAAATGAAATCTTTTATGTAAACATTATGTTTATTTTTCACATTAAAAAAATCGCCAATTTATAATAACATTTTGAAAATGATCACCATACGATTCAGGTTAACAGTCTCAATTACATGAAAGTCCTAAAGTGCACTCTCCATGTATAACATGTAGGCGTCATGAGGCATGGAAGTGTCTGGACGCGTCATGGTGTCAGGACAAGCCGCAGTGTCAGGGTGCGCGAAAGTGTCTGGAGTGTCATGGTGTCGTGACACATGAATGTGTGAGGACGTGTCAAAGTGTCAGAACGTGTCAAAGTGTCTGGACGCGTCAGTGTCAGGTCACATGAATGTGTGAGGACGTGTTAAAGTGTCAGAACGTGTCAAAGTGTCTGGACGCGTCAGTGTCAGGGCACATGAATGTGTGAGGACGTGTCAAAGTGTCAGAACGTGTCAAAGTGTCAGGACGCGTCATAGCGTGCCAGGACGCGTCGAAGTGCAAGGGCACTACATGCTGTCTGCAGCCCATGCGCGCAGACCTTTAAGGCCAGCTACTGGGCATCAGTGGCTTTCTCTCGAAGTTGTCTGGAAATACTACACAAAGCTCGTGCACATTTCCGTTTTTAGTTTGACGCGCCAAGACGTGACATTAGCGGATCTGTTCAAAACCAGTAACTTAGTCATAACTGTTTACCTAAAATCTTCCCAACAATTGTTCACATAGAGCGTATTTTAGCATTGACTTTGGTGCCATGAGGAATCATGGATTCAGCCAGGGCACCAAGACTCGAAAACGTTTGAAAACCACTAAAGAAGTATACTTTTATTAGATCTAACTTAAGCTGCTGGTTATATGTTTAGAGGGATTTTTTAAAATTAAAATTTCATAATTTTAAGGGAAATTTACATTTGCAAGTCAGCAATGTTCAACTTCAATGTTAAAATTTGTTCATGTTGCACAGTTGTGGGATGGAAAAGACGGATTGACAGATAGTGGGAGACACAAATTATTTTGATTTCCAATAATAATTCTTACCGAAACCTATTTAAAGATATATATAATATAAAAAAAAAATTTTGTTCAGCCAAAAAGCAATTTTAAAGAGACGAACGAGACCAAGGGGACGCTTTGAGAGACATGACGTGCGATCGATCGTGTGCACTGAAGTGTACATGACACCACCTCATTAATGAAAGTTCAGCGCGTCATGTATGACGAGTCTTCTCCCACACCTCCTCCACCCCCCCAAACCCCCAAACCCCACGGTCCGTCCACTTTCTACAATTTCTTGATTTCAAAAGATTTCTTGAAAGAAACATGCGTGCAGCGCCAATATAGAGGGCCTCTGTCTGTTATAGAGGCCTCTGTTTCGTCTTTTAAAGAGGGCCTCTGCCTGCTATAGAGGGCCTCTGTCTGTTGTAGAGGGCCTCTGTCTGCTATAGAGGGCCTCTGTTTTGTTTGTTTTAGAGGGCCTCTGTCTGCTATAGAGGGCCTCTGTCTGCTATAGAGGGCCTCTGTTTGTTATAGAAGGCCTCTGTATGTTATAGAGGGCCCCTGTCTGTTAAAGAGGGCCTATATCTGTTAAAGAGGGCCTCTGTCTGTTACAGAGGGCCTCTGTCTGTTACAGAGGGCATCTGTCTGTTACAGAGAGCCTCTGTCTGTTACAGAGGGCCTCTGTCTGTTATAGAGAGCCTCTGTCTGTTATAGAGGGCCTCTGTCTGTTACAGAGAGCCTCTGTCTGTTACAGAGGGCCTCTGTCTGTTATAGAGGGCCTCTGTCTGTTATAGAGGGCCTCTGTCTGTTATAGAGGGCCTCTGTCTGTTATAGAGAGCCTCTGTCTGTTACAGAGGGCCTCTGTCTGTAACAGAGGGCCTCTGTCTGTTACAGAGGGCATCTGTCTGTTACAGAGAGCCTCTGTCTGTTACAGAGGGCCTCTGTCTGTTACAGAGGGTCTCTGTCTGTTACAGAGGGCCTATGTCTGTTACAGAGGGTCTCTGTCTGTTATAGAGGGCCTCTGTCTGTTATAGAGGGCCTCTGTCTGTTATAGAGAGCCTCTGTCTGTTATAGAGAGCCTCTGTCTGTTACAGAGGGCCTCTTTTATAGAGGGCCTCTGTTTGTTACTGAGGGTGTTTGTCTGTTTTAGAGGGCCTCTGTCTGTTAAATATCCAACACTTTTAAACGTGATTACTGTCGCCATCTTCAGGGCGAGTGTGGACTTCGCGATGTGATGTCGACGTTTAGAAGCGAACACCGACGAGTCGAGTCTTGAATCTGAAGTTCATTTCTTAACGCCATACATTGTCCATTTGTACTGAATTCATTGATCTGGTGTTCATTACTTACTGCCTATAATGAATCTGCTGTTCAAATTTAATTCCCTACATTGAATAAAATGTTCAATTCTTTCTCCCTACATCGAATTTGGCGTTCATTTCTCACACCTTACTTTGACTCTCACTTTAATTTCCTACTCATACAATGAATTTGATGTTCATTTCTTACTATACCTACATTAAATTTGATGAAGGTTTTGGTGTTTGCTTATCCCAAAGTTTAGCAGGACATTTAAATTAAACTTTAAACAAGATATCCATATGCAATTTGATTGTCTCAACAAGTGACATTTAAAGTGTGGTCCACTTCATATCAATTCCATAGTAGCATACGGAGATAGCGGCCCACACTGTGACAAAGCCATATTAACATAGGAAGGGCGTTGTCCAGATTGTGACAATGCCACAGTAACATACGGGAAGTGTGTTCAACCAGAAAAGGGTCCGATACATGAGGTCCACGCTTGTGCTCCCCAACAGGAGCTGCATTCGAAAACTGAAGACAATATCGCCGATCGTCTAAAGAGATAGGTGTATTTACGTAGCGGATTAACGTTGGGCTACGCTGGACAAAGCCATATAGGCGTGCCAGGATGTGATATTGTGGAGGACTTTGCCCATGGTGTAGGTCTGTACGATAATCCATTTTTTTTTGAAAGAGAGTGTTTCTCCGACAGTTGTAACATTCCCCCAAATTATCACCGCTTAACGCCTACTGTCGGAGAAAGTTAGAAGACCGTCGTGTCCAACTGTGGATATCTTTCAAATCACTGTGTCTGCATATCGCGCGAGAAAAAAAAAAAAGGGGGTCCACTTTTAGCAGGATTCTCCAGCTATTGTTGTTCAGCGATTTGCTTCAAAATCTCAGTGAAGGATATGAGCAATGTCTTTGGCGTGCCGCTGCACACTTCAAAAACTGACATTATACTTACCTTGGTAAAAATCAACACGCTATCGGTTGGTTAGGTTAGCTTGTGTGTTAGTTTGTATGTGAGTTCGTACGTTAGTTTTCTTCAAAAGAAATAAACGTAAAGATATCGACATCATATAATTTTTTTTGTTGAGTCTTTTCATTTCAGTACTGATTATTTTGGCTCATGCACTGTTGGAAGATAATTCCATTTGGTTTTCTACAAGAGCTGGTTGTTTAGAGCCGGAAAAAAACTTTAAAAAAAAAAAAAAAAAAAAAAAAAAAAAAAAAAAAAAACCAAAAAAAAAAAAAAAAAAAAAAAACAAAAAATTTTTTTTTGTTGAGTCTTTTCATTTAATTACTGATTATTTTGGCTCATGCACTGTTGGAAGATAATTCCATTTGGTTTTCTACAAGAGCTGGTTGTTTAGAGCCGGAAAAAAACTTTAAAAAAAAAAAAAAAAAAAAAAAACAACAACAAGAAAACACCAAAACAAAAAAAAACAAAAAACAACGACAAAGCCAACGAAACATTTCAGCAATTTAAAGCAATTCTGTAGTGTAGTTGCGGGCCAGACAAAAGCTTTAACCCAAATGTACCGAGCAGACGACAAATCGCCCCGGGCCGTAATTACAAATATGAATGGTGGCTGTCCGTAGCCCGGAAACCTCGTGTGAAAAAGGACACCTGACAATTTCTTTTTTTTTTAATCTCGAAACAAATCTAATGTTCTTTGTAGCGATTAAGTTTAGAATATTTATAGATACAAGGTTTTGTGTATTTGTGTGTGTGTGTGGGGGGGGGGGTTCAACTTCAATTAACTATTGATAGGTCCTATTTCAAATAAGGGTTAAGTTTTACTTTAGTTCTATGCGCAAAGTTCCGATATTCGAGACATGCACGATTCTTTCATTTTAAAGGCATACTTGATTAATGGATCTGGGACTCTCCAGTTCCACAGGTCCAGGCCTTGAAACTATTTTTAAATATGGAAACCTTTCACCTGGAATTCAAAGGGCCTTGACCTGATTTGTTTGTTTCGTCATGTTCTTTTACCAGGACGATCGTAGTGAGGTGACGTCACCTGTTGCTGAACACTTCCATCCAAACATTGCATGTCATAGTTGAGATTGAAGATTCAGGTTGTGGAAACTTTAAAAAAAAAATAATAATAATAATAATTTTTTTAAATAAAACGTTCCTTTAAATTCGACCTAAATGTATTTTATCCCGGTTAACAGATTGCGAAAAAACAACAACAAAGGACAACGAAATAACAGATTAACTTCTGATATCGCCAAGGTTAATGGCAGCAATCCCAGACATGGCAATTACAAATCGATGTCATAACACACATACAAGACGCGTGTTTACTACAGGCTCTTCCTGCTAAAAACTGAATACACAAAATATAATGAACGATATAGTTTGAGACTCAGTCATTTTGTTACTGTTCCGAGGGTTCCAGTGTTTGACGTCAAAATGCAAAGGCAAAGCCACTATTGACGTTACAGAACACAGGCTAAGCCACTATTGACGTTGCAGAACACAGGCAAGGCCACTATTGACGTTGCAGAACATAGACAAATCCACTATTGACGTTGTAGAACACAGACAAAGCCACTATTGACGTTTCAGAACACATGCAAAGCCACTATTGAAGTTGCAGAACACAGGCAAAGCCACTATTGACGTTGCAGAATACAGACAAAGCCACTATTGACGTTGCAGAACACAGGCAAGGCCACTATTGACGTTGCAGAACATAGACAAAGCCACTATTGACGTTGTAGAACACAGACAAAGCCACTATTGACGTTACAGAACACAGGCAACGCCATGTTTGATGTTACCGAACATATAAACAGCCATTTTGACATTACAAAAAATAGCAAAAAAAACTTGAAGCCCCCACAAACCGAAAAGCAATATCGCTAGGCTCTCTGATAAAACGACCTTTCTCAGAATAAATTGTGGAACAACAATAATTATTCTAAACATAATTAATAATAATAATAATAATAATAATAATAAAGCTTATTTGAAAAACACGCTTCATCCCCAATGGCTCGAAGCACGGTACAAAGTCAAACATATTAAAAAGGGGGGAAAAAAATCTATATTTTACCACATTGAAATACAAAATGCAAAATTACAAAAACTACAAATTAATGTATTTCTCGTTATTTTAAGATAGAAGACAGACATTTGTGTCTTTTAATATCGTTTTAATTTGAAATCTAAGCAACACAAATATACATCCTACCCTATAAAAGAAACCAAGATGACGGAGAAAATATCCTCCAAGCTGGAATAGATTACGGATGACATGTTGTTTTTTTTTACATTTATATCTCAAGATTGTCATTCCATCTATTTTAAAAATCCTTATATCTAAAAGTGTAATGTCTAAACACGTGCACTTTATTTGTTTTTTTTTAAAAATATTTAAAAATCGCTTTCTGGCATGAATTGCCCTACCTAATTTTCTGTTTCGGTTTAATCCTGAAGTGTCAAAGTGTCCTCTTTTTATAGCCATTTTCATTGTTTCTATAGAATAGTAGTTACTATCCTAGTGTCTCATTTGTATTTACTTAGTTTACATGTTTTAATAACTGTAAAGCGCTTAGAGCTTTATGATAAGCGCTATATAAAAATGCCTAAATAAATAAATAAATGTCAGCTTTTGAGGTTTGCCAATTTCGGAGCAATTTGTGTAAATTTAAAAAATCAATCTTCTCAGTTTGTGTGTACGGTAAACTCTAAAGCTGTCCCGTTTTATGTTATTATTTCAATTAGGATGATTACTTGGTTTGACAATTTCTAAGACATGAAAACGTCACATTGCTAGACACTGTTTTCGTGAAGCATAGAGTCTTAAATATGTATTTCAGCATAATATAGAGCAGAAGCAATTTATAAAATTTATCGTTTAGTGCCTGCGAGCTTGGCCAGTCTATACGCTCGGGAGTTCGCTTCATGGATTTCTGCCGTTAAATGACAAACCGTATTTGGTTTATCTTATATTGTAACACAATTAGCTGTGTTGGGATGCTCCATTAGTGCCATGTGTGCCTCTATTAGCGCCATGTGCGTTCTCATTAGTGAAATGTGCTTTCTCATTGGTGCCCTTGTGTGCCCTCATTGGTGCACCTATTTGCAATAATTAGTGTCGTTTGCGCCAGTAGTGCCCTTGCGCCTTGATAAGTGCCCTGTTTCCATCATTAGTGTTCCCTGTGGGCCCTCATTAGTTACCCTGAGCGCCCTCATTACTTCCCGTGTGCGCCCTCATTAGCGCCCTGTCGGCCCTCTTTAGCCCCCTGTGTTCCTCTTTTAGCTCCACTGTTGGTCCTTATTAGCGTCCCAAAGTTTTCCATTAGTGCCCCTGTGTGCCCTGTTTAGCCCCCAATTACTCTCATTAGTGCCACCCTGTGTGCCCCCATTAGTGTCCCCATGTGCCCTAATTAGCGCGTTGTTTGTCTGTAGTGCCCCATTTGTGCCCTGACTAGCGCCATGTTTGCCCTCATTAGCCCTCCTGTGTGCCCTCATTTCTATGGCACGGAGCTCATATATTGTTTGGATGATGTCAAAGGAGATATTCTTATGTGGAAATTTTCAGCACTGTTTACATTAATAATGTTGATGCTTGAAAAGAAATCTAAAAGCTTTTCCTTATTAGATTTTATCATTTCCGATTTTTTTTGTTTTCCCATTATTTCCTGAGCATTTGTCTTCTAGGCATGTCATATTATGTCGTTATCCATTGTAATCATACCTTGACGTCACGACTTATTGACTTTATATCTAATATGTTGTGGGCGTATAACGGCTTATTCTCTATAGGTTCAAATACGTTTTAATTAACATTATCTGAAACTTCTTTGACTATTTTCCATCCTCCCGCTGGCTATTCGACTAAGTAGCTTCTCTGAGAAGCTATTCCGTCACCATGCGCGGTACGACCGTGGCTATTCAAATAGTGGCTCCCTTGCTTCTCTGAGAAGCTATTCCGTCACCATGCACGGTACGACCGTGGCTATTCAAATAGTGGCTCCCTTGCTTCTCTGAGAAGCTATTCCGTCACTATGCGCGGTACGACCGTGGCTATTCAACTAGTGGCTCCCTTGCTTCTCTGAGATCCTATTCCGTCACCATTTGGGGCATCAACCCTGGCTGTTCAACTAGTGGCTCCCTTGCTTCTCTGAGAAGCTATTCCGTCACCATTTGAGGCATCAACCCTGACTGTTCAACTAGTGGCTCCCTTGCTTCTCTGAGAAGCTATTCCGTCACGATGCTGGGGCATTAACCGCATTAAAGACCTGTCTAATGCAGAATTGTTTCCCAATGTATTATTTTTAAAATCATGTTCTTAGCAGTCTGACCTCTCCTGAATTGAATTAAAATAAACCTATGCAGGGATCACCATATCTGTTGAAATTCGAAATACAGTTTTCTACGTGTGCGAGAGAAAGAAAATGAAATTCAGTGGAGAAGCAAGCGTTTGTGACGCCCTATAGCGTAGTCTTGGAATTTTTCTGCTCCTTAACGAAAACCACAATGCGTACAGAATACACATAAATGAGTTGTACAATTACTATGAATTGAGCCAAAAATTGAAGCCCAAAAATTAGTGGCGCCAGGGGCGAGCCCCCCACCCCCGACCCTCATCCTAAGCCCGTGAGGACATTAAAGATGTTGGAGTAAGACATCTCTCTCGTAAGAATGACATGTCCCTCGTAAGGCGCTGATGTGATTTCTAGACCGGATCTCATGTTTGTTTCAAGTAAAAATGAAATAAAGTTTCTATAACAAGATAAAATAAATATACAAAACAAATGTATGTCATAGCTTTAGTTCCATTTTAAGCTGGGCGGGCATCTGGCGATAAAACATTGATGTCAAAATGTGAAAAAGTGCTTTTTATTTTATTTTTTTTTAACCTGCTCAAAAGTGGGTCAACCACTACTCTCGGTGCCTTCTATCTTCTTCACTTCTGTTGACGACCTACAGTCAACTCAAGAGTTCTGCGGGAAATTCAAATAATAAAGTAGTCTCTATTGCGCTGGCTTCGCTTCGTCTTGGAGTTCCGTCACGTCACTTGAACATTTCTTCACAACGTACACATTCCGTCCCCACTCCGCTTTTACTCCGCACAATTTTATTTCGCCAACTATTTCAGAAAAAAAAACCAAAAGAAAATATTACGCACCAAACGCAATTTTTTTCAGCCAAGTTATCGGGAAATTCATATTGCGAAATCAGTGTTATCATTTTTTTCTCCATATTCCCCTTTGACAAAACATTACAAAAACGATTTCATGGGGGGTTGGAATCGAAGGAATCGGGGATGAAAGTTTGGCAGATGTATATTGTCATCGGCAATGAGACGGTGTACGCAAGTGTCAGCTCGATGTGTTGACAGGAAGTGGGTCAATTAGCCGTCCGAAGATTTTTTTTTCAGCAAGAAGCACACGAACAAAAGCCAAGTTAATATAAAGGGTTTTAAAATAAACAGCCAGATACATTAAAATAGATTTATTGACATGTTTTCCAAATGCTTGAGGGAGGGGGGGTGATAATGTCTTTCGTGCATAAACTTTTTCATGTTTTTCATGTAACGTAATAATTAGGCAAATATATTTCGAGGGTATTATCCAAAGAACAAAAAATCAGCCCCCCCCCCCGACAAAAAATAATTAAAGATACAAATAAATAAGCTCGTCTTTGGATCGATAGCGTACTACCTCGTCTTTGGCATGATAGCGAGCTACCTCGTCTTTGGCACGATGACATGCTACCTCGTCTTTGGCATGATAGTGTACTACATCGTCTTTGGCACGATGGTGTGCTACCTCGTCTTTGGCACGATGGTGTGCTACCTCGTCTTTGACACGATAGCGTGCTACCTCGTCTTTGACACGATAGCTTGCTACCTCGTCTTTGGCACGATAGCGTGCTTCCTCGTCTTTGGCACGACAGCGTGCTACCTCGTCTTTGGCACGGTGGCATGCTACCTCGTCTTTGGCACGATGGCGTGCTACCTCGTCTTTGGCATGATAGCATGCTACCTTGTCTTTGGCATGATAGTGTGCTACATCGTCTTTGGCACGATGGCATGCTACCTCGCCTTTGGCAAGATGGTGTGCTACCTCGTCTTTGGCACGATGGTGTGCTACCTCGTCTTTGGCACGATGGTGTGCTACCTCGTCTTTGGCACGATGGCATGCTACCTAGTCTTTGGCACGATGGCGTGCTACATCGTCTTTGGCACGATGGCATGCTACCTCGTCTTTGGCATGATGGTGTGCTTCCTCGTCTTTGACACGATAGCATGCTACCTCGTCTTTGACACGATAGCGTGCTTCCTCGTCTTTGGCACGATAGCGTGCTACCTCGTCTTTGGCACGGTGGCATGCTACCTCGTCTTTAGCACGATGGCGTGCTACCTCGTCTTTGACATGATAGCGTGCTACCTCGTCTTTGACACGATAGCGTGCTATCTCGTCTTTGACACGATGGCGTTCTACCTCGTCTTTGGCACGATGGCATGCTACCTCGTCTTTGGCACGATGTTGTGCTACCTCGTCTTTGGCACGATGGCGTGCTACCTCGTCTTTGACACGATAGCGTGCTACCTCGTCTTTGACACGATTGCGTGCTTCCTCGTCTTTGGCCCTTACCTCGTCTTTGTCACGATTGTGTGCTACCTCGTCTTTGTCACGATAGCGTGCTACCTCGTCTTTGACACGATAGCGTGCTTCCTCGTCTTTGGCACGATAGCGTGCTACCTCGTCTTTGGCACGGTGGCATGCTACCTCATCTTTGGCACGATGGCGTGCTACCTCGTCTTTGACACGATAGCGTGCTATCTCGTCTTTGACACGGTTGCGTCCTACCTCGTCTTTGGCACGATGGCGTGCTACTTCGTCATTGGCACGATTGCTTGCTACCTTGTACGATAGCGTGCTACCTCGTCTTTGGCACGATAGCGTGCTACCTCATCCTTGACACGATGGCATGCTACCTCGTCTTTGGCACGATGGCATGCTACCTCGTCTTTGGCACGATGGCATGCCACCTCGTCTTTGGCACGATAGCGTGCTACCTCGTCATTGGCAAGATAGCGTGCTACCTCGTCTTTGGCACGATAGCGTGCTACCTCCTCTTTGGCAAGATAGCGTGCTACCTCCTCTTTGGCACGATAGCGTGCTACCTCGTCTTTGGCACGAAAGCTTGCTACCTCTTCTTTGACACGATGGCGTGCTACCTCGTCTTTGACACGATAGCGTGCCACCAGTTTTTTGACACGTTAGCGTGCTACCTCCACTTTGACACGTGAAAGCGGAACAAAATAAAAAATAAATTTAAAGAAACAAACCATTGCCAACATCGCGCTGATTGTTGACAGGAATTAGTTGCCCCATGCACTTTACATCTTTGCTCCCTTGTAATTTCTGCGTCGTAGTTTGAGTGTGTGAGTGTGCGTTTGTGATCGCACGTTTGATTGTGTGTACTGTGTGGTGTTTTAATTTTATAACTAATCATTTTACTAGATTTTTAGCTTTTTCTTTTGTTTCTTTTTTTTTGCTTTTTTATAAACATTCTGTCTCTGAAAATGCTTAGAGGTGATTAGACATTAATCGCTGTTTTTTTAAAAACCCGACTGATGTCTTGTCTGAGAACATGGACCCATAAAAGCATCCGTTGCTTCCCTAATGCAGAATGGAACAGACTGAAATATTCTTATAAAAAAAAAAGAACTTGCGATCTAGCTACTTCCGGTCACGTTAATGTTGTTTTATGTCGTTTCAAGGCCAATAAGGGGCCATCCATTTAGTACGTACGCAACGAGGGGAGGCAGTGGGGGGCAGTGGGGGGTTGGGGGTGGTGGGGGCAGTGGGGGCAGGGAGCGGCAGGGGGGGGCAGTGGGTGGCAGTGGGGGGCCGGGGCGGTAGTGGGGGGCAGTGGGG
>CAXITT010000649.1:378080-385101 GCA_964033795.1 Lymnaea stagnalis | reverse complement strand
ATCTTCTTGTGTGTACGCATTGGTTGGGGGGGGGGGCGGTATACAAAAAGTACGTTTGCAACAAGGGGTTTCTTGTGGGGGGGGGGGTCGAAATTTCCCCTTTTTTTGGTACGTACTTAATGGAGGCCTCTAAATTTTCTTAGAAATTTCATCGCTCTTGTCCGCCTTATTTTAATTCAGGTTCTTGAAAACTCGCGCACTTTGTTAGTGCACTCGAGTACTCAGTACACAGGTGGGGTAACTGTCCCCCCCCCCTGTCGAACCTGTGTGTCCAACTGTGACCAGGGCTGTTCAACGGAATGATGAGATTGCAAGCATGGGAGAAAAGACGAGAGTCCAGTGAAGTGAGGCGCTGGGGAGTTGTTCATTGAAATAATGTTCAAGTCGACGCACAAATTGTCTGGGGCTTAGGAGTGCGTCATGTGTTTAAACACCGCACAGTCGAGAAGACATAATGGACAAACATACGGTTTAGTGTTAGACAATAATGGGTGCAGAACTCCATGCAAACCAAGATATATGTTGTTGGAATTAAGAGCCTTTACTTGATCAGGTCTGTTAGAAGAAGCCGCTAGAAGGAGCACTAAAAAGGAGCCGTTAGAAGGAGTAGCTAGAAGGAGCAGTTAGAAGGAGCAGCTAGATGGAGCCGTTGGAAGAAACAATTTGAAGAAGCAGTTAGAAGGAGCAATTGGAAGAAGCAGTTAGGAGGAGCAGTTAGAAGGAGCAGTTAGAAGGAGCAGTTAGAAGGAGCAGTTAGAAGGAGCAGTTAGAAGGAGCAGTAAATAGGAGCCGTTTGAAGGAGCAGCTAGAAGCTGCCACTAACTAACGCACATATTCTGGTGAGGGTCAGAGATTACGCTCTTATGACCCCGGCTTGTAAATTGGCTATCAACTCCATCTGTTGAGCTGAGCCATACAACATTTCCCTCACAAAGGATCCAAAGAAGCTGCCACTAGAAGGCGCAGTTAGAAGGACCAGTTAGAAGGAGCAGCTAGAAGCTGCCACTAGAAGGCGCAGTTAGAAGGACCAGTTAGAAGGAGCAGCTAGCAGCTGCCACTAGAAGGCGCAGTTAGAAGGACCAGTTAGAAGGAGCAGCTGGGAGTCTGCGCATGGAGGCGGAAAGCCAAGAATCGATCCGAATGGAAGAGTTTTGTTTCGGAGCCCAGGGCCCCACCGTTTATGAGCTTTAGCGGGCTTATTGGGTGGTCACATTTTGCAGACTCCTTAAGGATTTTACTTTATATACAGCAATGAAGATTGTCTTTACAAAAATTGCACTCCTAGTTAAGCAGATTAAGGCAGTATAATATTTAAACACACAAAATACTTCAACGTTTTGATTAACACAGTCTTACAATTTCAAATATTATTATTAATTTTTCGAAAGCTCTTAAAACTCGTACTTTGCATATTTTATTTTAACTTTGGCTGAATTAAACCACACAGCGACCCACATGTGGCCCATATTAGTTGAGCGCCCCCTGTATCCATATGTTGCCCGTATAAGTTGCCCAACCCTAGACCCACATGTGGCCATTATACGTTTCCCGCAAATGGGTGGGCCCATATACGTTTCCCGCCCTAGATCCACATGAGGGCCATAAAAGTTCCCCTCCCATGGACCCACATGTGGCCCATAAAATCTCCCCTCCCATGGACCCACATGTGGCTCATAAAAGTTGCCCTCTCATGGACCCACTAGTGGCCAATATAAGGTTCCCGCCCATAGATCCGCATGTGGCCCATGTAGGTCCCTTTAGACTCAATGCTATTCGGACCTGGGTCCCTTTAGACTCAATGCTATTCGGATGTCATTTGTGGTGGTTTATTTTAGTTCAACTGAAGAATTAAGTTTACAAACATAAAGTCCATTCCATTATCTTTCATTTGATACCAAATTTTGTCTTACAACCTAACAATAATATTTTTTGAACACATTTTAATCCCAACCTCTAACTTCTCGGACCCGGATCGGAATAGCCACTTCGGTAAGTGTATGTGTTTTCAGATGATCTTAGGTGACCCCTTGGCAAGGGTCGTGCGACTTCCCCCCCCTCCCAAGGGGTCACGCCCCACAGGTTGAAAACCGCTGCTCGAACAGGAAACGGCCCGCTTTTGAAAAAAAACGGGCGTGCTGGACCCCAGAGGCAGAGTTTGGCGTGGGAGAGAAACGAGAGAATACGCCAATGGCGGCAGCGGGCGCGCCCCCTTACTTTCAACGTGTCCGCGTCGCGGTGCCTGGGGGGGGGGGGGGGGGGGGGGGGTGGGGGGTGGGGAAGGGAAGGGAAGGTGTCCGACGGACGAATACATCTGATCTACCAGAAACCTTAAGTGCTATCAAAGGTTACATATGTGATTGGAGGGGTTTCTTTCAGCTGGACAGAACTTCAAAAAAAAAAAGCAGTTCCATCTGTTATGGTAGCCTTAATTTTGTTTTTTTGTTAAAAGGGGACTTTTCTAAGGAAGTTAGAAGTTTTAGCTTTGCTGGTTTTCTTTCTTTCTTTTTGTTATTTTTTTTTTTTTGGCTTTTTTTTTTCTCTTTTATTTTGTTTTTTTGTTAAAAGGGGACTTTTCTAAGGAATTTAGAAGTTTTAGTTTTGCTGGTTTTCTTTCTTTCTTTTTGTTATTTTTTTTTTTTTGGCTATTTTTGTTCTCTTTGCTGATGGGCTTTCAGTAGCAGCTCTTGTGAAGGTTTTTCCCTTAAATTATTACATTCTTGGAACGTGTCGGACAACGGGACAACGGGACAACCGGACTGTGAGATGTGACGACAGATGAGGAGTTTATTCATACATTTAAACACGGATTGTGGCCACCAAAAAATAGTGTTTATTTGATTTCAACACCGACGAATTTCGTACAAGGGGTGTTCCAATCCCCCACGTGACGTCACGCAAGCGTGGGATCCTTCAAGGTAATTGAATGTATGTATACAACGTCGAACATGTTTACGTCTAGGCTTACGCCACGAATTGCAGAAGGTATTGTTGAACAAATGTGTTTACGCAACGCAAAATATTCGCATTTGTTATGGCAGGGGTTCTCAAAGCTTGGGGGACCCGCGGCTTTCTTACAGGCACGCCACGGAAAGTCAAATTGTTGAAACTGATTAACCATAGAATGAATGCGTGTGGGTAAAATATGTGTGCAAATATGAGTGTAAATATGTGTGTAAATATGAGTGAAAAAATGAGTGTACGTGGAGTTTAGGATAAGTAGAGTGTCACCGTAGGTTTTCTTTACATCATTAATTTTTAATTACGGAGAAAGTCTGAGTTACAAAACTCTATTTAAATATATATATATCTTCATTTGGATGGATGTTGGTTTCCTTTTGATGTTTTATAGAACACCTTGCCCTTCATATCCGCCACCACCTCCGCCAGCCAGCCCCCCCCCCTCCTTATTTTACTGTGCCTTCTCAAAAGTAGATCACCAATCTAACTATTACATTATTTACACTTAGAAGTTCTATTTATATTACNATATATATATCTTCATTTGGATGGATGTTGGTTTCCTTTTGATGTTTTATAGAACACCTTGCCCTTCATATCCGCCACCACCTCCGCCAGCCAGCCCCCCCCCCCTCCTTATTTTACTGTGCCTTCTCAAAAGTAGATCACCAATCTAACTATTACATTATTTACACTTAGAAGTTCTATTTATATTACATTGCTCCCCTGCCCATCGCTCCCTTCCCCTCCCCAACCCTTCCCACAAACACACAATTTTCAAATATGAAAAAATAAATATATGCTTTTATTTATCTGCTCTTGAATAAATATGTAATCGCTAATCAAATACATATACGAAAATAAATTTTAAAAAAAACAACAAAAGCTTCCAATGTTTCTTCCGCTATCTCGTTGTGACCGTAATTCCAACCAGTCAGTGCGCCATTCCGTTGTAACCCGTAATTTAAACATCTTAGTCATCATTCCGTTTTTGGCGTAATTGAAACCAGTTAGTGCACCATTAGACGTGAACTGACAAAAACAAATGTCGTCAAGAGGAGAACTTGCAGATCATTTTTTATAAAAAAAAAAGACCATTTCAGGCTATTGATGTAGTTATTGTCTATTTCAGGAAATCCTTTTTTTTTACGACTAGTTATCTATTTATATTTATGAAATGTCATGTAAGTCTATTGCTAGGCTAGCTCTTAATTATTGCTGCGGTGTAGATGCAACGGAAACAATGCTTTTTCTTCTTATATTCCTAATGTACCTCTGACGTAATTAGTGCTCTTTCACGTATCTCCTAATTTCCTGGGGTTGACGTAGCCAAGGGGCTTGTTTGACATGTGTCTAACTTTTTGTTTTTGTTCAGTCTGATTTGTTGACATGTTCCACTTTATGACGTATTCATTCTTAATTGTTGCGCTTTTTGTTCTTCTCACATTTAAGCTGACAACTCCGTATAAAGACATTTAACCGAGACAAAACTGTTTCGAGCTTTTAATCGTCCATCCTAACTCCGACCCACATATACACAACCCATTCACCGTTTAGGTTTAACCGTTGGCCTAGCAAGATAAACTCCAAGTTCTCGAGTTCTTAAAAGAGCTTCTTGCTTGTAAACCTGTACTCCCCTCCCCGGGGCATTTCTGTAGTGGCGGAAGATATCAGGATTAAGTCGAGACTTTTAATGTTTTTTTTAAATTGTGGCCTTAAAAATATCTCATTAATCTGTGCTAGTAATAGAATGCGCTGTCTCAGAAACATACTATAACTATTTAAATTCCTTTATATTAACTTCCTTTTAGGGCAAAATTTATTTTCGGACAACTAATTGACCCACTTCCAGTCAACCCATCGAGCTGAAACGTGGCACATTGACTCGTTGCCAATAACTATCAATTCGTTCAAATTTTCAGGCCCACCCCCAACAATTACCCCTTAAAAAAAAATGTTGCCTCTTTTTCAAGCCGAAGATGAACGAAATGTGAAGCTTTCCAATTTCATGAAATGAAATTCCCGATAACTGTGCTAAATAAGATTATTTTTAAATAATGATATCGCGAGAACATTTGGTGCATAATATTTTTTTCTTTTTTTCGAAATAGTTTTTGAAATAAATCTTTGGTGTCAAAGCGGGCAGGACATTACAATATTAATACGATTTTTTTTTTTTTTTTTTTTTTTAAAAAAAAAACTAAGTTTTTGGGGGAAATTTTTTANTAACCCTGTTAAATTTTGTCCTCTTTCAAAGACTGAGCATCTTGTGAGTTTAAGTATTCTGCTAATATAATAATTGCAGCACTTATAAAAAAAAAAAAAAAAAACACTGGTCATTGCACGCAGGCTCCGCACATGGAATATTTGCCTGTACATTAAGAAACTGCCATTATTAGCGTACATGTTGGGGACAGACGGTTATTTAATTAATGATGTTTGGCGTTCCTGGTTCGGTCGGGCAGATTACCCCAAAAATAAGTTGGAAATAGTAGAAGAAGATATGTGAAGGCTTGAAAGGAAAAGACATGGCCGTGAGAAGAAAGTTTTGCCTCGACGCCTAGTTCAATAGGAATGGCACGAAAATTAAGTTGTATTTAAAAAAAAAAAAAAAAACAAAAAAAAAAGATCTAAAAATCAGAATAAAAGAAGTAGGTAAAAGAATAGAATTGTAATGTGAAATTAAAAAATATTGATAATTTCCGATGGGAAAGACAACAACAATGAAAAAAAAAAAAAAATTCAATAGGAATGGCACGAAAATTAAGTTGTATTTAAAAAAAAAAAAAAAACAAAAAAAAAAGGCTATAAAAAAAAAATTAAAGAAAGAAGGTAAATGTAAAGAATAGAAAAGTGAAATAAAAAAAAAAAAAAAATTACAGAAGAAAAAAAAAGAAAAAATAAAAAAAAAAAAAAAAAACCAAGAAAGAAGGCTCTAACAATCAGATTTCAGGAAGTAGGTAAATGTATAGTATTGTAATGTGAAATTAAAAAATGTTGATAATTTCCGGTGGGAAAGACAGCAACAATGAAAAAAAAAAAAAAAATGAGTATAAAAATGGAGGGAAATAAATGCTCTGTTCACACGATCAAATTTTCGATTATACAATTGATGCGATTTTTGTAAGAATCCTTGTCACAACTTTCAAACTACTATTTGATCAAATTCTAATTTTGTCACAAAACAAAAAGAAAAAAAAAAAAAAGAAAAAAAGAAAGAAAAGAGGTCACGAACAAAAGAGTGCGTTCATACACAAAAAATGAAGCAATTTTGATCGCGTGAACTGAGCAAAAGGACTATTAGAAATAATTTGATTGATTTCACATGATGCTATGGTCTCCAGTAATAAGTATTTGAATAATTCCATATGGTGGTATGGTGCCTGGTAAGAGAGTATTTGATTGATTGCATATGGTAGTATGTCCCAGGTAAGAGAGTATTTGATTGATTCCATATGGTGGTATGTTGCCGGGTAAGAGAGTATTTGATTGATTACATACGTTAATAATATCCGAAAACCATAAATTAAATCGTTTTAGTTTTTCACCCCCGCTGATGTATTGCTGCACAGCTGATGGGCTGTCATCTCCTTCAAAAAATTTTCGTAACATTCAGAAATAAACTTGGTGTAACATGATATTCATCGCCTTAAATAAAAATAAAAAATTGAAAAAAAAAGAACCCACCACATTCAATGTTTTATGTTGGTAGAAATATCGATAATGAACTTCAAGATCGTCCGTGTCAGAAGCGAGCAGAATAAGGGCAGGCGGTGTGACATGCTTCCGTCGTCCGTTTCAGAATACGGGCAGGCGGTGTGACATGCTTCCGTCGTCCGTTTCAACGTGGCATCTAATCAAAGAATAACAATAAAAAAATAATTAAAAAAAAATTCAGATTCTATAATGTGAACGTGGTCATGTTTAGTGGTTTTTTTCTTCCCCCCCCCCCTCATACTCTTTGTATAGTGGAGGCGTTTACAGCCGGTGTGTGGTCCTACAATCTGTGAACAACCAAAGACCGTTGGCCCATTTCTCAGTGCTTGGTTCCAGACGCGAGTTT
>CAXITT010000649.1:352400-368013 GCA_964033795.1 Lymnaea stagnalis | reverse complement strand
ATCTATCTATCTATCTATCTATCTATCTATCTATCTATCTATCTATCTATCTATCTATCTATCTATCTATCTATCTATCTATCTATCTATCTATCTATCGATCTATCTATCGATCTATCGATCTATCTATCTATCTATCTATCTATCTATCTATCTATCTATCTATCTATCTATCTATCTATCTATCTATCTATCTATCTATCTATCTGTCTGTCTGTCTGTCTGTCTGTCCGTCCGTCCGTCTGTCCATCCGTCCATCCGTCCATCCATCCATCCGTCCGTCCGTCCGTCCATCCATCCATCCATCCATCCATCCATCCATCCATCCATCCATCTATCTATTTATCTATCTATTTATGGATATATCTCTCTCGCCCCACCTCTCTTTCTCTGTTCTTTCTTCCCTACAACCTAATACTTATCCTCGTTAATTTTGTCCAGTTCTAATTGAACCTTGGTTCATTCTCGACCAGTGATTCTCAAACTGTTACCCTTTTCCGGACTGCGGACAAGTTTAAAAATCCCATGAGGGACCGGAGCCATAATTATTTATTATATAACATTTCTATTTTACCATAAATATTTATCTACTGCGAACCAGCAACGTGAGGCTCGAGGACCGAAGTCAGTCCGCAGATCACCACTTGGAGAGCGCTGCTCTATACCATTTCATAGATCAATTAAAAAAACAACAACAAAAAAACAACATTATAACAATTGATACCCCACCGTGGGGAAGAGAACCCAGGTGTGGACGTTGCCACTAACCAAACGATTTTCACCGACCAATGACATGATAATGCCGCCCAATTCTACTCCTGTTATTAAGGATTTTCAATCGGTTCAAATAAAAGAAGACAGCCGAAACTTCACGATAACCCCAAGCTTTGAGATCACAGTGCTGACGGGACCTAACGGGGCTCAAACAGAATCAACATCGGGTCTCAAACAGAATCAACAACAGCTAAATACACGATGTCGCCGCCCACGCGTCCGTCTCGAGAGTTAAATCCTCCCCCGCCCCCCCCCCCCCCCCCCCCCCCCCCCCCCCCCCCCCCCCCCCCCCCCCCCCCCCCCCCCCCCCCCACCCCCCCCCACCCCCCCCCCCGCCCCCTTTAAACAACCGTAAGCGATCCTGGGGTATCTGTCTAATGTGAAGACACGTCACGGAGAGGGTCAGCCAATGTCTTTTTATAGACTCGCACTTTTACCACCATCAACATCCCTACACTCAACCGCTCCACCCCCCCCCCTTTTTCACCGCGCCCCACCTTGTAATACCTGGGACGAGATTACAGGCTACGTTTCCTTGCAGTTCTTCTATTATACTCCGAACGACGACAACAGAACGTTGTTTACTTAACCTTGTTTGTCCCCAACAAGAAACGCACGTTACACAATTAGCTCTGCTCATAATTTATCACTAGAAGATATGACCCGCTCTTACCGGGTTAATTATGGTAAACATTTAGCGATACATTCTGTCGGCCATTGCCAAGTCTTAACATCAAACAATCATACTTTTACGTACATAACGGTTTGAATGTTTTATAATATAATCTCAACAAAACATAAAAATTAAAAAAAATAAAAAAATTATAATATAGATCAAAATGACATTCCAAGCCCGTAAAATGTATATTTAGGAAACAGTTAATCATATCTTGGCATAAAGTTCAAATATGACATTATTCCAAGCCCGGAAAATGTATATTTAGGAAAGAGTTAATCATATCTCGGCATAAAGGCAGGTATATTTTATCAAATTTAAATTGATTTGATTTTACTACAATAATAACAAAATTACTGTCCATGTTGTTATTGTTTTTTTTATTTTAAAGAATCTAGTATTACATTGTCATGCTATCCACATTCGTTTAATAAAATAATAGCATATTTGAATATTCTCATGCTTATATCTAATGAAGATAATTCAGTCCGCAAACAGATAAAAGATGCCTGTTTGTCAAAATATTCGAACAGTGATTCCCAAGCTTTTGTGAACTATTAACCCGTAATTAAGTGTCGCATCTGATGCACCAGTAAAATCTCACTCAATAAATAAAAAATATATATATATTTACAATTATTTTAGAATTGACAAAGTGAACAGTGAAGCTAATAAACATATTGCTACGTTTTTGCATAAAGTTAAACACTATGGAAAAACTTGTTTTAAAAAAACAACATATTAACTATACCATAACGTTCAAATGTATACGTTTCGTTGTAAGCCATGAAACGCATCATCGGGGGTGCAAGAACCACAGTTTGGGAAACCCTGCATTAGATTTATCCTATTGAGATAATTCTATTGAACTAATCTTTATCTCTCATAAATTATTAGTTGACGGCGACCTTCGCCCTTTTCTTTTCTATTGATAAAATTAAAATTAATTAATATCTTAATTTGGCCAGACCGTGTGCCCAGATGTTCTATTAATAGATTTCCGCCATTTAATCAAAAATCTAATTGGATTAGAAAATTTAAATAACAGACTGTATCATTAGAGTTTAGAGATAACCTTCCGCTGTAGCTTCAGCACATCGAAAAAGGAAAAAAAAATGTGATCTATCTAATTCTTCACCCGAAGTCGTCATCCCACCATGTCATTCGTGACATGATTACCATGTCAGTCAAGACATCATACCATGTCATTCATGACATTACACAGTGCTATTCATGACATCATACTGTTACGCACTGCCTTCTATTGTGAGAGATGAATCTCCTATTTTAAATTTATGGCGCGTTTCAACAGTGCACAACAAAGGACAACACAGTAGAGAAATAAAAATGCAAAAAATACGACACCCAAAGCAGTACTAATTACAATTAATAAGATTTAATTAAGTCTTAATATAATTACAAACAAACAAAATATAAATACAAATCACCAACTTACAGAGTATCGGAAAATCTTGTACCGGTACACAAGTAGTACAATGTGCCAATTAATAACGATGAATGATAAATGCGAAATAAACACATGAACAAACAAAGAATAATACACTTGTCTCGTAAAGTTAATAATATCTATCTAAATCTCCGTCCCTCTCCCTGTGCCTGTCTATCCCTTATATATGTGGATCTACCGACGCGTTTAGAAACACACTTAATACAATCAAGAACCTTCGACAAGATAATAATAGACGTACTAACCATGTTTAATTGTAAGTCGGTAGTTAACACGACACATCAAAGGGTTTTAACAACGTCCACAACAAACTTTACTGTCTGCTAGGAGTCTAATGCGGGGTCATAGAAAGTTCACGCGCGGGGAAAAAGTGCACTACAGAATAATACTGTGTCATGCATGAATAAACTCGGTTACCTCAAAAACGTTTTATTTAAATGAGACACATGAGATAGGCGAGACAACCCAGCTCAGATCTCCTGGTAAATTCCCGACGTTTCATCAACATGAAAACGGGTAAGACCGGAAATCGGCTCACCAAGCCCCCAAATGTTAGCCGTCTAAGTTGTCAGGTCCATCGGAAATGGCAGGTTGCACAGAGACAACAATGTTAACATTGACAGATGTTATTACCAATACTTTAAAACACGTGCCAAATGCTCCAAAATACTCAAACCGCAAAAGCCTCCCGCCAGTGTTTCTCAGTTGTTAGCATCCATTGCGTCTCCTTAGTTCTCCTCCAACGTGATGCTTCATCTGAACCCCACCACTGACCGTGTATCCGCACCTTTAAATTAACAGTTATCGTTTCAACTAAACCAACTCTTAAAAACAAAGTTTTCGTGTACACATCCTTTTGTCGTATTTCATGTTATTTATTTTATTTTACTATTCTAATGTCCCTCCCTGTTGTACTCCAGAGATTTATTCCAACAACTATTCCAGAAAAACTAGAGACCGACCGAAAGTGATTTTCTGATTTCGGCCGAAGCCGAAAATATGCCAAAAGTTTAATAAAATGACTTTCGGCCGAAACCGAAAAAATGCCGAAAGTTTAAAAATTACTTTCGGCCGAAACGAAAAAATACCGAAAGTTAAAAATGAATTTTGGCCGAAACCGAAGCAGAAACCGAAGCCGAAACCGAAAATGAAATATTAAGATATTTTGAAATTCGTTACCGCATACATACTGCATACATCGAAAATGATGTGGGGATGTATAAATATTTACATTCTTTTTATAAAAAATGAGATAATCGTGAATATTAATAAATAAACGTTTAATATAAGGGTCTCAAACTCGCGGCCCGCGAGCCAATTGTGACCCGCAAGACGATATTTTGCGGCTCGCTACATGACAGAAAAGTTTAGTGTAAATGCGCCGGCCAGTTTCCCCCATTCTCATATCTATAACGTGACTCTCCGCGACGGTTTCAGTCGAATCTCACCGACTAGTCTAATTCTGATTTTTTTTTTTTTATGTTTCTATATATTTTTGTATGCCAGGTCTCTGGCAACAGTGAGTAGTTCTTGAGAACCCTTAATGATTTATTGTTATTTATAAAGGTTGAGCAGATTGTAACAGTTGTAATCGCTTTTTTGTGGATTACTTGATGCGGCCCACTCTCATTCAGACACTACCTCCTGTGCCCCCCTCCCCCCATGATTTGAGTTTGAGACCCTTGATCTAATGAATACTTTGGATTTTACCATTNTGGGGGGGGGGGGAGGAGGAGGGGAAATTAATGCAAATTTTTTTTTTTTTAAAACAAGGTCTCTTAAAAATGTGGTTCCAAAAGATAGCTTAATTTGTTTTTAAAGATCGTTTAGTTGGTTGTTATTGATCGGTTAGTTTGTTGTTAAAGATCGTTTAGTTTGTTGTTAAAGATCGCTTAGTTTGTTGCTAAAGATCACTTAGTTTGTTGTTGAAGATCGCTTAGTTTTTTTCATAAAGATCGCTTAGTTTGTTCTTAAAGATAATTAATTTTGTTCCTTAAGATAGATTAGTTTGTTCTTAAAGATCTTTTAGTTTGTTCCTAAAGAACATTTAGTTTACTGTTAAAGATCGCTTAGTTTATTCTTATAAATCATTTAGTTTACTATTAAAGATCATTTGTTTTGTTCTTAAAGATCATATAGTTCGGTCTTAAAAATCGTTTAGCTTGTTCTACTAGAGCGTTTAGTTTGTTTTAAAGATCGTTTAGTTTGTTCTTAAATGTCCCTAAGTTTGTTGTTAAATTATATCGTTTAGTTTGTTCTTAAACATCGCTTAATTTGTTCTTAAATGTGGTTTAGTTTGTTGTTAAATATCGCTTTCACTGAGTATTAAAATGACCGAAAACCTGAGTCACTTTCGGCCGAAAGTCCAAGTCAATTTCGGCCGAAACCGAAGAAAAACCGAAAGTTAACTTTTCTCTTTTGGCCGAAACCGAAATTAAGCCGAAAGTTAACTTTTCAGTTTCGGCCGAAACCGAAACTTGGTCGAAAGTGATAAAATGGCTACCTTCGGTGCCGAAACCGAAGTCTAAGCCGAAATTCGGTCTGTCTCTAAGAAAAACCCCCAAAAAAATATTACGCACCAAACACACTTGCGATATTTTTTTTTTAAGAAGCATCTAATTTAGCGCGGTTATAGGGAATTTAATTTCGTTAAATCAGTGGTATCATATTTGCTTCATCTTCCCCGTGATAAAAAATAAAAACCAAATTTTAGTTGTAGGATTTGAGGTGCTGAAAATTTGATTGAATGTTTTGCCATCGGAACTAGTCTGTGTGTTAAGTTTCAGCTTGATAGGTTGGCGAGAAGTGGGTCAATTAGCCGTCCGAAGATTTTGCCACCCAGCCGAAAATCACTCGAACAAAAGCAAAGTTAATTTAAAGGTTTAAAAAAATGGCAGACGATCTTTAGCATCATTTTCGTCGAACGTCTTTCTAAGATATCATCGGCTTCCCGTCTGCTCAGCCTATAATACTAGTACCGGCACAGCCTATAATACTAGTACCGGTGCAGCCTCCCCACGCGCTCCCGTTAAACTCCAAGTACCGTCTCTCTATCTCGTTCTCCAACTTCTCGATTACTCGTAGGAGTGCAGATCAAAGACGGATTAGCCGGGGGCGCTGCGGGCTAGTCACGCGGCAAACACCGAAATAACGTGCTCGGGCTACGTACGGCTTCCAGTACGGACACAGAGGTCTACGGTCTACAGGACAGGCAGGTCTATTGTCTACAGCGGCCTGCACAACTCAAAATGCATTATGAAAAATTTTTGCGGGCCAAACAAAAAAAAATAAGACAGGACTTGTGCAGGCCAAAAAAATATAGGTCAGGGGAAAGCTGTTAAAGTAAAAAAGAATAAAGAGATTTTCGTTATCTCGCGGGCCGTAAAGTGGGCGCTGGCGGGCCACATGCGGCCCGCGGAATGTATGTTGCGCAGGCCTGGTGTACAGGACATGGAGGTGGACTCAGGGATCTACAGTCTACAGGACAGGCAGGTCTACAGACTACGGACACAGAGGTGTACAGACTACGAACACAGTGGTGTACATTCTACAGGACCAGGATGTCTACAGTCTACAGGGCAGGCAGGCGGACACAGAAGTCTACAGTCTACAGGACATGCAGGTCTACTGAGGTGTACAGTCTACATGACGAGAATTTCTACAGTCTACAGGGCAGACAGACGGACATAGAAGTCTATAGTTTACAGGACAGGCATGAGGTCTACAGACTACGGACACAGAGGTATGCAGTATACATGGCATGGAGGCAGACACAGAGATCTACAATCTGCAGGCTCATATGTCTACAGTCTACGGACACATAGGTCTACAGTTTACAGACACATAGGTCTACAGGACAGCTAGTCGGACACAGATGTCTGTAGTATACAGACACAGGGATCTATAGTGTACGGACACAGAGGTCTACAGGACAGGCAGATGGACACAGAGGTCTACAGTCTACGGACACAGAGGTCTACAGTCTACGGACACAGAGGTCTACAGTCTACGGACACAGAATTCTACAGTCTACGGACACAGAGGTCTACAGTCTACGGACACAGAGGTCTACAGTCTACGGACACAGAGGTCTATAGATGACAGGGAGGAGGGAGGAAAGAGTAGAAAACGAAAAAAAAAAGTAGTAGCGACGAAGCATTCGAAATAAGACGAGCGATGTGTGAGTACCACCTCATCCCTTGATCCGTGAGTACTACCTCATCCGTTGATCCGTGAGTACTACCTCATCCGTTGATCCGTGAGTACTACCTCATCCGTTGATCCGTGAGTACTACCTCATCCGTTGATCCGTGAGTACTACCTCATCCGTTGATCCGTGAGTACTACCTCATCCATTGATCCTTGAGTACTCCCTCATCGGGTGATCCATGAGTACTACGTCATCGGTTGATCCGTGAGTACTACCTCATCCATTGATCCGTGCGTACTCCCTCATCGGGTGATCCATGAGTACTACGTCATCGGTTGATCCGTGAGTACTACCTCATCCGTTGATCCGTGAATATTCCCTCGTCTGTTGATCCACTAACAAAAGTGAGAACGAGGCACGGACCAGTGGAGGCGTGACGTCGAGTGAAACAAATTAATTACTGTTCCGGCATCCAGACCGACTTAAGAGTTTTGGTCCTCGGTCAGAAGGTGGGTTTATTTGATTAGTTAGCGCGGTGGTCTGGACAGAGTCCTTTTAATCAGTGATGGAGAACAGTGATGTAGTTAGCGTCGTCGAAGCCAGGGGCGGCACAAGCTATACGCTCCCCTTTTTCATGAAAAAAAAACACAAAAACTTCAGTTTCCCCAAAATGCCGGATCTCAATCTGAGAAAAAAAATACCGCCTCAGATGGACACCCCCTCTCCCCCCCCGCCCCTCCCCCCTCCCATCCACACCTTACTGTCGTGCGCGAATGGTCCATTCAGAAAATCTTGGCCCGCCCATGTCTAACATTGATTAAACATTTCTAAAAATAAAACTTAAAACTTTAAATATGTGAGCACCGTCGAATGTCCTTTATTTTTAAATCCGCCAACTATTAACACCATTTTAGAACCGCTAAATTTGAATGCCCAAAATGGGGTCGCGCCACTGGCTTGAATTCCCAAATATGTGGTAGGGCCACTAGCTTGAATTCCCAATGTGTGGTATGGCCACTAGCTTGAATTCCAAATGTGTGATAGGGCCACTAGCTTGAATTCCCAATGTGTGGTAGGGCCACTAGCTTGAATTCCCAATGTGTGGTAGGGCCACTAGCTTGAATTCCCATTATGTGGTAGTCTAAACTTGCACTTAGGACTCGAGGCGAATGTTTTGACTCTGTGAACTGATTGAAAGAATTATATGCTTGCATTACAATTGGTGCCGCTTAGAGCCGCTGGCCGAGTGGGGAAAGCTGGGAATGGCTTTACCGGGTCTATCTGTGCGTGGGCGCGGCTCAACATGTCATTAATACTTCAGTAAGCTCGGCTTTGCGGTTTCCTTGAAAGAATACCCTTGTTATTCCCCCTCTTTCTTTCTTTGACCGTCCTAAGCAGCCGCGCGGGCCAACAGTGAAGGGAATTAATAAACAGAGTGGACATGATTATTGTATGTAATCCTCCTTGAATAAAGCCATTCATTTCTTCCCCAATCTCCCAATAAAACGTGTTTGAAACAAATATCTTCCGTATTTAAGTTTATATTATTGATATTGACGTAGCCATGCAGGCATTGTGGTGTGTGTCGGAAGTCATCATGGAAATAATGGTTTTGATGTTGCCATACACGCATTGGGGTGTGTGTATGAATTTATCATGTAGCGATACGCGCATTGGGGCGTGAAGGAATTTATCATGTAGCCATACATGCATTGGGGTGTGTGTAGGAATTCATCATGTAGCCCTACACGCATCGTCGTGTGTGTAGGAATTTATCATGTAGACATACACGCATTGGGGTGTGTGTAGAAATTTATCATGTAGCCATATACGCATTGGGTCGTGTGTAGGAATGTATCATGTAGCCATACACGCATTGGGGTGTGTGTAGAAATTTATCATGTAGCCCTACACGCATTGTCGTGTGTGTAGGAATTTATCATGTAGCCCTACACGCAATGGGGTGTGTGTAGGAATGTATCATGGAAATAGTAGGAATTTATCATGTAGCCCTACACGCAATGGGGTGTGTGTAGGAATGTATCATGGAAATAATTGTTTTGATGTCGCCAAACAAGTCTGAAAAATTAAATTTAAAACAAATAATAATACTTATATTATAATATGACAGACACGGTGTTCGGTGTGAAGGCTTTTTGGGTCGTGAGGTGTGAAGACTCAGCTCACTTATAGTGTCTAAATGTCATTGGTTGAGAGGTGAACACTAACACTAAACTTCTGTTGTGCTGGTAGAAGCGTGTGTGACCACGAGACGATCGTTGATTCTCGTTAGCCTATGTGTGTCATCGTGAACTCAGGTCAAGAGAATCAGCCATCTTGTGTGGCCGTGTTTAATAAGGGTTTGTTTCTGGGTGCAGAAGGAAAATCTGTGCATTTTAAACACAGCGTGTAATTATTAAATCTTTGCACTGCGACTTCACTGATGTTATTTTCATGTGCTCGAACCCTAGAACAACGGAGCCAGAATGAGTAATTAAAGAGACGGCCAGGGACCCAAGGAGCCAACAGCAGACGTTCACCACAAGACTCAAGGTAAGTAGAGCATGAGCCTTTTTCTTTCTTTCTTCCTTACAATAAGTTTCAATAATCAATAATCAGTCAGGCCCCCACCATTCATCTCGCTGGATAACCCAACACCAATAACCAAGGCTCGAACTTGGCGAGAAATATGAAAGATAGGTCCGGGTCTTTGAGGGAAACCTGAGATATCGATCTGATTGCCCCCCCCCCGTCCCCAACCCGGGCCACGGCATTGTAATCACACGGAGAACATTGATTTTAACGACAATTTCCTAAATTACATTGTGAAAGTACATAAACTAGTTTGACCCAATTTATGTAATTTGGAGTTTGCCCTTTTCATGTGTGGTTCGGCAATTGTCTGGGAGAAATGTATACCGTACTTTATATACAATATAATAAGTCATATAGTGTCTTTATTTAGCCCGCTACCAATATTTCTAAACATCTCCCATGATGTAGCCGGCTACAAATGTTTCTAAACATCTTCCATGATGTAGCCCGCTACCAATATTTCTAAACATCTCCCATGATGTAGCCCGCTACCAATATTTCTAAAAATCTCCAAATGATGTAGTCCCCTCCTAACATTTATAGCTGCCATCTAAAACACGGTGCAAACAACTCATCAAGACATCCCAAGTTATCCACCTTCACTGTTTACTTTGTGCCCGCAAATTAAAATTTAGTCTTAGATCTTCTCAAGGCCCAGAAACAGGCCAAGAAAATTGATGACCCTAATACATTTCTCAAACATTGTTATTCAACAAGTTAACCCCCTCCCCCCCCCCTACACACACATCGCTTCATTCACATATCTTTATATTAACCGAATTACTTTGCCGAAAAAAAACGAAAAAAAAAAAACAAAAAAAAACGCTAAATACTTTTTAACTTAACCCCCCCCCCCCCCCCTACACACACCTCGCTTCATTCACATATCTTTATATTAACCGAATTACTTTGCCGAAAAAAAACGAAAAAAAAAAAACAAAAAAAAACGCTAAATACTTTTTAACAGCATCCAGGGGCGAAGCAGGACTTTTTTGGCGAGGCCGTTTTGGCGCAGGACATTTTGGCGCCATTTAAAAATAACTTTTTATTTAACTTTCCGTTTATAAATTTTTAATAAAGAGAATGCAAAATATATAAATTAAGAAACGTTTGAAAATAACTTTTTTTTTTTTATTTAACTTAAGGTTTATAAAATTTTAATAAAGAGAACACATAACAGTATCCTTCGTGAGTCAACTTTTCTTGACCACGCTTCGATGTAACGTTTTCGATTCTACTGGTTTAACAAAATGATATGTGATCTATTTATGAAACTCTACTTAACTTATGATTTTAGTCTGGAACACTCTTGCACTTTTAGAAATGTGAAGCGCACGCATGATTAGGCAGGAACGGTAAATAATGGCTTAGGCCATCTTTGCGCCAAAAATGACCTGCGCCAACACGGATCTGTGCCAAAACGGTCGCGCCAAAAAGGCGGCGCCAAAACGTCACGTACCGTCCAGGGGCGTCAATTCAGATTTTTTGAGGGGGGGGGGACAACACCAAAACTTGGTTGGCTTGTGGTTTAATTCTGGATACGCCACAGTTCATAGCAATTTAAATAAAACCTGCAAACTCAGCAGCTGGGGGATGGAGAGAAAATGCCCCCCCGAAGCCATATCAAAATAACGTCCCTGCTTGTAACTTCAATTCCCTTCGTTTAAACTCAATGCAAATCGATCCAACTCAAGACGGTCATCAAATTTGTCTCGCAGATAGGATAATTCCATTCATTTGTCCTGAATGCTGGGGAAGGCTCTTCGCCGAAACGTTCTTAACGTATTGCCACGTCTTTTGATTCAAGCTTCCACATAAACTTGTCAAACTATTTCCTGCACTCCGCTCCTAAGCTCAGCATGTTGCCATGCACTTATTGACCTAAATGATCTAAAGACGAATTAAACCGTCTGGAAAGCAATTCACGCATTGTTCACTAAAGTTGAATAAAAAAATCATGTGCTTAGATGTTGTATGTTTACAGGTCATGTAGTTAGGCGTCACGTGTTTTGACGTCATTTGTTTTAGATTTCATTTGTTTTAGATGTCATGTGTTTAAATATCATATCTTAAACTGCTCTAGTTTTAAAATGTTCGCCTTTGTAAGAATGTTTATGTCTATGCTGAAAATGAACAATTTCATTGTTATTTAAAAAAAAAAAAAAAAACCAACCATTTCCATTTATTTGGATCAGAAAGAGAATCTCATCTTAACTTATAAAGCAATGAATAAATGTCAGATTATTTTTTTGGCCTTAACCTATATGTTTTCAAAAAAGTGCAATATCTGTTGCTAGGGCTTAACGCGGTAAAGTGTTTTATTTACACCGGTTCCTGGAAGAGTAGAAGTCCGATAATCCGGCACGTTCGGGACCGGCTCGGTGCCGGACTACCGAAAATTCCGGTCTATCGGGCGGTGCCCCTTCTTTTTAGTGTAGGCTTTGCCGTAAAACAAATTTATTTTGTTTTTTTAACTACATACACACATAAATCGTAATTATAAGAACAATTAGGTTAATTATTAAACTACAAATACAGTATGCAAATACAACAAAGTTTATTTTACATTTCATATAATGTATGTACACGTACTGTAAAACATGTTTCACTTAGATTTTAAAAAAGTCACGAATGTCACTTTGTTTATAAACAGTTTCAAAAGTTACGTACGTCACTACAGATGTACTGTATTACAGTAGAGAGTACCGAGACACAGTTTACTGCGATGTGACAGGACACAAAACAACAACGCACAAAAAAATGGCGAAGACGCTTCGTGATTGATTAACTGTGCTGCACTGCACCTGTATTTGTTGTGACAGCTGAGACTAGCCGGCCGCTAATTGTTTCCGAACAATACCGAGCGCTTCCGGATGATCCCGAACTACCCCGAAAACTTCCGAACAGCTCTCGAGCGTTTTTATTTGCTTTAAAGACACACTTTTGGAGAAAACCAACATTTTTTACAATTTTCCGGAGCGATGACGGACTAGCAGGCATTCCGGACTGTTGGATGCCGGACTAATGGACTTCTGTGTTTTTTGAGAAAATATCCGGATGGTCCAAGGGTTACTAAAAAAAAAAAAGGTAACTCTGATTTTCTATAATGTGCAACGAAACCTTTAGCCCAGTGATGCTGTGAGCTATGTCTTGACACAAGCGGTTGACGAAGGCAATGCAACCTCACTACGGCTTTTGGGTAGCAGATTTCGTAGCATATTATAGAAAACTAGATGGAGCCCGCCAAACCTTAGCGACAGCAATGCGTGAACTTCCCATCTACTAAAGTTACTTCACAAAAAACGTGAACTCAAGTTACGCACATTTAAGAATGCCAATCTTGCTACACCCCTCCCTCCCCTCCCCCCACACACTTTTTCATGATACGTCTAGGCACACTTTTTTATTTCACGCCAACCCGCGGGAAGGGAAGGTTCGCCTGCGTCTTCGTCTTGCTTGCTCGGGCGTATCTTTTGTGTTTTTGAAATACACTTTATTATTATTATTATCTATTTATAGTCTTTATCTTGTTAGCCCTATTTTTTCTGGCGAATTATATATATATATATATAGAAGATAAGTTTTTTTTTGTTTTTTTTTCAACACTTTGACCTAGTGAGTGCAGTTTTTCTTTTTTACACCGGTTCCTTTTCTATAGAAGCTAAAACAGCGTATTTACCGTATTTACCGGAGTTCAGACGTCAAATGTGTAGCTCGCTGTGTGACATAGGAACGCCAACAATGACAAAACTGAAATATAGTTGCCTCCCTCTAAAGAAAAAAAAAATAAGCAAACTTTGTTTTTACCGGAGTTAAGACGTCATGCCTGTAGATCACCGCGTGACAGCCTTTTTATCCAATCAGTACCAATAATATAAAATATGTGGAGTTTATGGGGGGGGGGCAGTTTTAAAGAGGGGGCAGGAAGCACCAGATGATAAATATACATGAAATATTTTTTTAATAAATAATTTCTTTTCTTAAACCCCATAAACATAAATTAATGTCACTGTGTTAGAAAAGTAGATTGAAACAAAATAATAAAATAAATAGTTGCTTTAAAAAAAAAAGTTATTATTTTTTGGTAATATTTTTTTTCAACCAAGTGCAGAAAAGAGTTTGTTAACACGAAGTCTTGTCCGAACTACACCCTCCAAACGCTAACAGTGCTTAATATCTGTAACATCTGTGGTGTAACCGCACTCCTTTTTGGTTTGTAGCCCTCTCGTGCCATCAACCCGATGAGGACCATCTGATAGTATCGTCTTAATCCCCCGTGACACGGCAACGGCTTCAACTTCATTAAGGGACTGCCCTTAACTTCTGAGGATAGCTAATCCCTAGAAGACGTGTGCCGTCACACCATTTTTTTTTAGATAAAACTCCTCTTTTTTTTGGAACTAGTCCCCTGACTCTTGGAATAGCTCGGTCACCAATCTTGGCACTAACATCACAAGCGTCTCTGGCGTAACCCCACTTCCAAGTTTTCCGCCTCCGATCACTCAGTATTACTTCTTTTCCATGGAGGACATTCGAGGTTGAAGAAAAAGCGTCATTAAAAAAACAACAACAAAAAACAACCAAACATATTTTAGATCTCCCTTGATTTCTCCAAAGATCACATCTTTCAAACACGATCCTCATTATTTGTTGCACTGGTGAAAGCATTTGCCGAGACGTTTACAGGGTTGTAGTCTGTGTAATCGTTATTAAAGCTGAACCCATGTTGTTTTTATGTACACAAACTGTTTGTGTCTCGTTAATCTACTTGAAAAACTACATCGCAGTCCAACTCTCTCATGATTCGTTCGCTAGGTGTGAGGTCCGCTGAAGTTTCCTGTTGTCGACTCTAAGTCAGTGATGTCCCTATTGCAGCCGGCCCATCGCCCCGGTTGGTCCATGTCTTACCCTGAAAGCGGATTGCCTGCTTTCGCAAACTTGCTATTCCGGTTGGTTTGAAGGCTTCTGACCAAGGTGGCCAAACCAATTAACCTGTTGTTCGGCCATACACTGGCTGATTGCTAATGCAAAAAAAACAAACCAAAGGAATGAGACGACCTGTTCTAGCCATGTCAACCGAAGGGCTCAGTCCCTCGGTTAAATTTTGAATATTTAGATGAAGTTTCCCAAATTTCCGGCTCCCCAACCCAGCAGCCAACCAACTGACCAGCCCAGCAACCCACCGGCCAAGCAGCCCACCAAACCACCAGCCCACCAACCCACCAGCCCACAAACCCATCATCCCACCAGCCCACCAAACCACCAGCCCACCACCCCACCAACCCTACTGTGTCTTTCATAACTATCACTGTGATGTTAGCAAATACTCTCGTTACAATCAATGCTACTTCATCTACCTGTTTCCTTCATCTACCTGCGTTCGATGTAAGCCCCAGAAAATGTATAGAAATGTATAGAAGCGATCGGGTCTCGTGATTTTATAGCTAGCTTGCACTGCTTCTAGCTCAACCAGCTCAGACTGCATTGGTCTCTATAGAAGAAATAAAATGGAGTCTTTTATTTCTTGTTTGAAAAAAAAAAAAAAAAAAAAAAAAAAAAAACGCTTAAAAAAAAAAGGAACGAAAAAAAAAAAACGGAATTCCGAAATCGTCACTTGGACGAGGCTGAACTGTTTGACTATTGACTAGATCAAGGCTTTCAAACATTTTTTTTTTGTGTGCGCCTGGGCTGCGAACTCGGCAAACTCTCTACACTAACTTAAATTCGGACAGGTCTCATATTCTCGTACCCGCATTAACACCTTCGTCTTATGTTCCTAACGTTTGTTACAAGGCCGTTTCAGACAGAACGAGCGATGAGAGATTGGGTCCGAGAGTACAGTGTTAATTTAAGATCTCCGGGTTTTATGCATACATCAAGTGTATCTAATTTCGGCTTTTATTTATTATTTAAACAAAATTACTTTCTTAAAAAAATTTGAAAACAAAAA
>CAXITT010000649.1:325498-352388 GCA_964033795.1 Lymnaea stagnalis | reverse complement strand
TTGGATTGGTATGTTGATTAATATTTGGTTGGAGTGATTTATTATCAAATTCTGAAATTATACATCAAGTCTTGTTCATCGAGTAGTGATAAATAAACTTTCGTTTACAACAAACCGGTTGCTGTTTGTTGCATTGGTGACTGTTTGTATGGTGTGCTGCTGAACGGAGTGCAGTGAAAGACTGTGGCCATACAGAAGAATCGCTTCGCGACACTAATCATGGGCAAACCTTAGGTTGTCTTAGCCCCACCCTTTCGAAAACTCTGAAGTAATTCGCTTAAAAAAAATAACAGCAGCTATGGCTGTTCATTGTTTTGCAGTCAGTTGGAATATTTAAACGCCATGACACATCCGACGGAGACAGAGAAGGTATCTAAACGCCATGACACTTCTGTCGGAGACAGAGAAGGTATCTAAACGTCATGACACTTCTGTCGGAGACAGAGAAGATATCTAAACGCCATGACACTTCTGTCGGAGACAGAGAAGGTATCTAAACGCCATGACACATCTGTCGGAGACAGAGAAGGTATCTAAACGCCATGACACTTCTGTCGGAGACAGAGAAGAAATCTAAACGCCATGAGACTTCTGTCGGACACAGAGAAGGTATCTAAACGCCATGACACTTCTGTCGGAGACAGAGACGGTATCTAAATGCCATGACACATCTGTCGGCGACAGAGAAGATATCTAAACGCCATGAAACTTCTGTCGGAGACAGAGAAGTTATCTCAACGCCATGACACATCTGTCGGAAACAGAGAAGATATCTAAACGCCATGACACTTCTGTCGGAGACAGAGGAGATATCTAAACGCCATGACACATCTGTCGGAGACAGAGAAGGTATCTAAACGCCATGACACTTCTTTCGGAGACAGAGAAGATATCTAAACGCCATGACCCATCTATCGGCGACAAAGAAGATATCTAAACGCCATGACTCTTCTATCGGAGACAGAGAAGATATCTAAATGCAATGACACATCCGTCGGAGACAGAGAAGATATCTAAACCCAATTACACATCTTTTAGAATCAGAGAAGGTATCTAAAAGATGACACATCCGTCGGAGACAGAGAAGATATCTAAACGCCATGACACATCTGTCGGAGACAGAGAAGATATCTAAACTCAGTGACACATCTGTTAGTTACAGAGAAGATATCTAAACGTAATGACACATCTGTTAGAATCAGAGAAGATATCTAAACGTAATGACACATCTGTTAGAATCAGAGAAGATATCTAAACGTAATGACACATCTGTTAGAATCAGAGAAGATATCTAAACGTAATGACACATCTGTTAGAATCAGAGAAGATATCTAAACGTAATGACACATCTGTTAGAATCAGAGAAGATATCTAAACGCCATGACACATCTGTTAGAATCAGAGAAGATATCTAAATGCCATGACACATCTGTTAGAATCAGAGAAGATATCTAAATGCCATGACACATCTGTTAGAATCAGAGAAGATATATAAATGCCATGACACATCCATCGGAGAAAGCGAAGACATCTTTTTTTTATTTATTAATTTTTTTTTGGAATTAAGTTTCTTCTAAAATTATTTTCTTGGTAGAAGACAAAATTTGGGATCAGTGAGGAAGTAAATTGCGTTAGCTCGAAAGGAGAAGACATGCCCTAGAAGTTAATTAAATAAACACACAGTTTGCGAGAAAAGATGTTTAACTTTTATTTGTTAACGACTTTACTCATTGTCTTATTTATTGGAAATTTGTTTGAAATAGATAATTAGTTGTTGTTTAAGATAAGAAGAGATCGGACTAGATAAGATAAGATGAGTTAAGATAAGATGAGATAAGATAAGATAGATGAGATAAGATAAGGTCAGATAGATAAAATAAGATAAGATGAGATAATATTTATTTATTTATTTATTTAGGCATTTTTATATAGCGCTTATCATGAAGCTCTAAGCGCTTTACAATTATTAAAACATGTAAACTAAGTAAATACAAATGAGACACTAGGATAGTAACTACTATTCTATAGAAACAATGAAAATGGCTATAAAAAGAGGACACTTTGACACTTCAGGATTAAACCGAAACAGAAAATTAGGTAGGGCAAGGAGGGTGCATCACAGGTCATAGGCGGACCTAAACAGATGAGTTTTAAGGGACTTTTTGAAAATGGACGAGGTTTCACTATGACGTATATGGAAGGGGAGCTGGTTCCAGAACGTGGGCCCATGGAAGCAGAAGGAGCGTTCACCGATGGTCTTAGTTTTAGTTCTTGGGATTGAGAGGGTTCTACTGTCAATGGAAGAACGTAGTTGTCTTGTGGGGATGTAAGGAAGCAACAGTTCAGAGAGATAGACAGGAAAGTGAGGGTCAGTGAACGAGTTGAAGCAAAGATTGGAAGACTTGTATTTGATGCGAGAGGATATTGGAAGCCAGTGGAGTTGCCGCATGTGTGGTTGAATGTGGTCATGTTTCTTTAATTTAAAAATGAGTCTGCATGCTGAGTTCTGTGCCTTCTGAAGTTTTTCTATGTGGTGTTGAGGAATGCCTGAGAGAAGAATGTTACAGTAGTCAAATTTTGAAAGAATGAGTGAAGAGACGAGAGTTTTTGTGGCATCAAAGGAGAGGAGGTGTCTAATGGTGCTGATTTTTCTAATTTCGTTATAT
This sequence comes from Lymnaea stagnalis, assembly GCA_964033795.1. NCBI lineage: Eukaryota > Metazoa > Mollusca > Gastropoda > Lymnaeidae > Lymnaea > Lymnaea stagnalis. Next base: position 349,722 of record CAXITT010000649.1, on the reverse strand, counting down.
GCTGATCTGCATATATTCGTGACATGTTTGTCCATGGAGAGGGTGTCCGTAAGCGTGACTCCAAGGTTTCTGGCAGAGGGAGAGAGTGTGATGTCAGAGTTGCCAATAGATATAGAAGAAGGAGCGAATGGAGGGAGAGGTTTGTTTTGAGAGTGGATGAGAAGGATTTCCGTTTTATCATCATTTAGCTTCAGTTTGTTGCAAGTCATCCAACGCTTTACATCGTCCACGCACTCCTGTATGCGAAGGATTGTGGCATCAAGTTGATCAGGAAAGCAAGAGTCACTGATTTGAGTGTCATCAGCAAAGGATTGACTGGAAACTGAGTGGTGGCTAATGAGAGATGATAGAGGTTTAGTGTAGAGGATGAAAAGGACCGGCCCAAGGACCGATCCTTGAGGAACTCCAATAGACAGGGCTGAAGGTTTGGAAGAGCGGTTGGAAATAGAGACTTTTTGAGTTCTGTCAGAAAGATATGATTGAAACCAGTTTAAAGCTGAGCCAGTAAGTCCGAAAGAAAGATGAAGGCGGTCAAGAAGAATCTGGTGGTCAATGGTATCAAATGCAGCAGAGAGATCTAACAGAGTGAGAATAGAGAGTTTGCCATCGTCCATCGCGCGCAGGAGGTCACTCATGACTCGGACCAGTGCTGTTTCTGTGCTATGACCAAGTCGGTAGGCGGACTGAGAGGAAGGATAGAGATTGCGAGAATGAAGATAGCCAGAGAGCTGAGAGAGTATGAGTTTTTCTATGATTTTTGAGAGAAAGGAGAGGTTGCTGACGGGGCGGTAATTCTTGAGTGTGTTTGGATCAAGTGAGGGTTTCTTTAGGAGGGGCAGGACAATCGACCGTTTAAAAATGGGAGGGAATATGCCAGAGAGAATCGAAGAATTTATGATGGAGGTGAGTGCTGGGAGGAGGACGTCAAGGCATTCTACAAGCAGTGGGACGGGGATAGGATCGAGGGCACAAGACTTGGGAGCAGACCTGATGATGACTCGCCTCACCTCATCCTCAGTCACAGGCAGAAAACTATCAAATGATTCTGTCTGACTAACGTCCTCCGAGAACGGTGAGGAAGGTGTAGGGGTCGCGCTGTCTAGCTCCTCCCTGATCATTTGCACCCTGGTGATGAAAAAGTCCGCAAAGGCGTCAGGGAGTTGCTCTGGTGCAATGTCGGTAGGGAGGGTGAAATTCTTGCTGTTGCCCAGGAGACGGTTACTAGCGCTGAACAACGCCTTGGTTGATGCACAGGATTCGACCTTTGAGCTCCAGTAGTCATCCTTTGCCCTCTGTACAATCTCTGCCACCGCATCTTTCGCTGTCCAAAAGATCTGTCTGTCGACACTCAGTCCAGTCTTTACCCAGCGTCTTTCAGCGCGTCTTCGCACGAGTTTTGCCAGACGGAGTTGGTCACTAACGCCTGCATACCATGGTGACGAGCGACCAGTCGGGACACGTCGCGCCATGGGAGGGGCGTGCTCGTCCAAAAGTGCTCGGAGGCCATCGTCCAGATGCTGAGCGCTGAGCTCAGCACCTAGCCCTTGAAGCATTGTCTTAATGCCGGCTTTGAAGGCTGCTCTGTCTATAGCGTTTATGTCACGCACGGTCCTGTAGACAGGTGGGTTCTTTGGGGGAACTACGTTGAGTGTAGTGAGCACCGCTGCATGGTCAGAGGAGAGCATATGACTCACAGTACAGCTGTCCACCAAGTTGTCGTCATCACGGTACACCACCCAGTCGATGATGTGGCCGCTGCGATAGTAGGTGGGCTGCTTAATGCCCTGGACAAGACTAAACCTTGTGAGGATGTCTAGTACCTTGCTAGTAAAGGGATCAGTAGGGACGTCATAGTGAACGTTAAGGTCGCCCACGATCACACTTGTTCCACGGAGCAGGTTGCAGTAGTCAAGTAGGTCAGGGAGCTCAGAGAGGAAGGTGGAGTTTAGGAGCTTGTTCTTCTTACTGGGCGGAGTGCGGTACAAGCATAACATGTTGACAGTGTGGGGCGTGTTGAGGGTGAACTGAACAAGTTCTAGAGAGGTGTGCTGGAATGGGAATGTGGAGGTGAAAGTCACTGGGAGGTGGCTACGATAAATGACAGCGAGGCCGCCACCTCTCGTAGCACGCGGAAAGGACTTAATATCGAAACCCGGTGGCGTGAGGTCAGCACACTTGGCATCATCCCCTGTTGACCTCAACCAAGTCTCCGTCAGGAACAGCACGTCAACAAATTCGTCCTTTACGAACTCTACTATCTTTGTTCGCTTCGCCCCGCACTTTGAGCCCACGGATTGGCAGTTATAGTGGCCTACTCGTAGTTGGTCTGGAAGCTTCTGGCGGCCGCTGATGACAATGACGTTGCTGCGCCGAATACGTCCGGAGTCAAGTGGGACCCATGGTACGCGCTTTGGACGAACAGGAAGGCGTTCAAACACATCTGTCACCACATGGATATGCATCGATTGCTGCGTCTCAAAAGACCAATTTACTTTCATTGTATCTTTGAGGGCAAACTGGGGAGAAGTGGGTTGATGCATATGGTCAGGTGTTGAGGTGGAAGGAGCTGAGTGACGAGATCTCATCTTCCTTTTTCCCCCGCGAAAACCTCTAGCAGTTTTCTTTTTTATTAATTGAAGTGTTCTACATCGTGCAAGAATTTCACTACTAAGGAGATAGCTATCAGCTAGAAGGTTACGCAGCTGGCGCAGTCTAGTAGATGAATAATGGAGGCAGGACATCTCTTTCAAGTTAAAATCTACTCAAAACAAAGAAACACTTTTGTGGCTTGACTTGTCGCCGCACAGCGTTCCACATAGTGTCATTTGGAAATTAATTATCAATCAATAAAAATTTGTGAGAAAACTCCTGATTATGCGTAAGTGTAGAGATTTCTGAACTATCTAGTAAGCGAATCAAAAAACCGGAAGTAATATATCGATAGCCTTGACTAATTTATATAAATTAAGAATGGAATAATTCTAATAAACCTAGTAATTTTCGAAATAAATAACATTCCTACGTCCAGGAGACTTTGAGTAACAAACTTGTCCCAACTATTGAGGAATATTATTTGAAAAAAACATTCCAAAAATGAAAAAATGAACAGAGATTTCACTGCTGCCTATCAAGCGCTAGTGAACCGGAAGTTCAATATAAGATGAGATGAGATGAGATAAGATGAGATGGGATAAGATGAGATAACATATGATGAGATAAGATAAGATGAGATAAGATACGATGAGATTCTTTGTTGATCCAAAATAAATGAAAACTGTGTTTGTAATCCCGTTTTTACATATTCAGTTTCCGCACCGAAATAAATACATATCTCAAATTAACGACACAAATCAAAGCTCCTCCGAAATCTCAGGTCACTCCGGGACCAACTCCGGCAGAAGCAATCGTTTTAATTAAAACAACCTTCTTAAACCTTTCTCTGAAAACCCCCCCCCCCACACACACACACACGAAAAAAGGCCCTTTTTTGAGTGGGGATTTACTCTGGTCCAGCTTCCTCATCGGTCCAGCCTCAACGTCATCTCTAAAGATTGCTGACCCAAGGGAGGGCCTTACATCAAAGCACTGACGCTCCCCCCCCCAACGTTATCGGACATCAAAGCACTGACCCCCTTGTTATCGAACATCGAAGATGTCGACTAGGAAGCCGGTAGATCAACATCAGTCTTAACCGGTGAATAGAAGCTTAGGCGCTAAACAACCGATTCCCTGGAATCTTGATGAGCAGGTTGGGGGGGGGGGGTTAAATAAATTAATGAAATTATCAACAAAATTACTTGTTTGACGGGCCCCCGAAAATAAATGGAAGACACTTTCAGCAATGGATTTATTCATTGATGATTTATAAATTTTAAAAATAGAAAGTGTATAAAGTTTCATTTATCATCGGCGTTAAATTCATAATAATCATTTCTTATGACGTGTTGATTATCATCCCCCAACCTCCGCTTCATCTGATGGGATACGTTCACGAAAGAAAAAAAAAAGAAATATTTATTTTCGGTAGAGAAAAGAGCATGATGGGTTGTTGAATTTCATTTCCGTTTTCGTATCATTTGGTGGTTGCCATGGTTTGGCCAAGTAAACATGGACCGGATGACGTCACGGTGAACTGAGAGGAAAGAAATTGTTCAACGAAAAAGTATATTTAACACAAAAAAGAACGATATTATTGCGTCTGTTTTTAATTAACCCTGCTTAACTTACTGGAATCGAGTTTAGGAAACAACAAAAATGATTTCGGAGTCAACCCAAAGTGGTAAAAGTAGGCGGCAGCCACGGGAAAAAAAAAATTTGAACGTTGCCTATGCAGAGTGTGGCTTTTAAAGCAAGCATCGGATATAGGGAGACATCGGATATAGGGAGCCATCTGATATAGGGAGCCATCGGATATAGGGAGACCTCCTTGGTCTCCAAGCAGATAAGTGTTTAATCACTAAAGATAATCCTTCAAAGGTAAAGTGCAGCATTTGAAGCAATGGTCCATTTGCCAGACGTTATCAACAGCGAAAAACCTTTCCCAGCGTAACTGTTAGATTTAACACTTTTTTTTTCTTCTAATCTTCGTCTCAAACTTGGGGAGGAACCAATTTCTTTTTTATTGTTTATCCAGTTGTATCTTTGTTTGCTCGTCACCTTTGACATGTTATCAATCAATTTTCAAACCGATAAATACCATTGACAAATAAAATATGCTTTTTTCATTTTCTTATTTTTTTTTTATCGCTAGAAAGATGGAGTTTTTCATTCAAACCTTACTTTATTGAAGAAAGGAAGATAAAATGTCCCTGATCCAGATACGTTAATATGACGTTTCAAATCCAAATGCTATCGGTAGCAAAACTGCGATTCACACCAAGTGTTTTAAACTGGACCTGGTCTCTTGGCCATGTCATGGCCTTCGTCATGGAACTTAAAATTTCATGAGGCCGTGAAAGCCTTTTAAAAATTAAATATCTCAGCTTTTCCCATATAGCATAATTTAGTAGTGGGCCTTTTGAAATCGACTCTTTGGAATATATATATATATAAATATATATGTTTAAATTTGCGGTGGAAGAAACCGAAAGGGGGTGGGGTGGAGGGGCGTGGTAAAATTTTCCTTGTCTTGGGGGGGGGGGGGGTCAAGAATTTCGGGGGGTGTATTTTTGTTGATGGCGTCTAGCCAGGTTTAAAATGAGTAAAACAGAGTAGGGTTAAACCTGAAAAAATAAACGCAACAAAACAGCGAACGTGTCGGCAGAAAGCCTTCGTCAGCGAACAAAACAACAGAAAAAACGGTATAAAAATAAAAATAAGAAATAGCACTTTGCTGGTAAGTAGTATCTGTGGGCAGCAATGGAAGTGTGGCAGAAGGAAAATGAGTGAGACCCTTTTTAGTATAAGTATAATTTTTTTTGCAAAAAAAAAACAACAAAAAAAACAAGAAAACTAAAGGTTAGGAAATGAGTTTATGACATAGATTTTTTTTTTTTAACGAACAGTGAGCAGTAACATTTGTTTCATTAACTTGTGTTTGGACTGTATCAACCATTACCCTACCGTACACCGCATGAACTATTGGCTTACCGTGCGCAGTTGGAACAATTTTCTAAAGACAAAAATTGCCAAAAGAATTCTTTCTGTTTTGACACATGGATAATCGTAGATATGTTTTTTATAATTTTAGTTTACTTAAGCTTCTCTAAGCCAGCGGCTACAGTAATGGGTAATGTGAGTACTCTTCTTAATGCTATCCAAAGATTTGACATTGAGATCCAGTAATGTATTGATGTTTATGAATTTATTCTTCTGCTACTAGAATCTTTACATCCTGCGCCAAAAGATGATAATTCTTGGGCTATGTCTAGTTTAGTCAACATATCACATCTATTTTATATCGCTATTTTCTTGACATCTTAACTGATTCTCCATAGCTTGACATGTTCATCTGAGATCATTTGGAACACCCTTCCTGTCGCTCTCAGAAACACCCAGACACTCGTGTCCTTCAAAATCGATTTGAAAGCACATCTATTTCGCAAACACCTGCTGCGGTGATTGTTGTCTACCGTCTTTTCAAGCTAGCTATTATCTCCTAGAAGTATATTGGCCTATGTTGTTTATGGTTCCAAGGGATGAAAGACTTAGAATGGGTGTGCTCGTATGTTTTTTGTTATGTTGCTTTTTCTATTTCAATGTGGTAAAATATAGATTGTTTCAATTTCCCTTTTAATATGTTTGACTTTGTACTGCGCTTCGAGCCTTTGGGGATGAAGCGTGATTTTAAAATTACTTTATTATTATTATTATTATTATCTCTGTCTGGCAGATTTTTTGGTGTCATTTCAAAATCACACGTTATTGAAACTTTGCAGTTGTCAACTATATGTTATAAAGAATTGATATTTCTCCCCATTATTACCCTGAGCATGTGATTTTGATTTTTTTTTTTTAAACATTCTGGGTTATCTGTTTTCGGAACCATGTCAAGGCTGGTTTTGATGTAAATGAACCGAAGACAAAATATATGATAATATCACGAAACTCCCATGCTGATTACAACATGTTGATGACAACATAATTGTCCTCATCATGTCCCTTTGTCCTTGGAACGTTGGGGCGCCACAGATGACATATGAACTATCATTCTCCATTCCTCTCTGTCCTCTGCCCTGCGCACAGCATCGCCCAGTGTTAGTCCTGTCCACTCTTTGATGTTATCCTCCCATCTTTTTCTTTGTCTTCCTCTTTTTCTCCCTCCTCTTGTGGTGCCCTGCAATATTTCTTTGGCAAGCCCTTGTTTCCTTGTTACGTGGTCGTACCATTTTAGTTTGCGTTTTTTCACAGTCACCAGTAGGTCATCGTACTCCCCAATTTCCCGGCGAATCCTTTCTTTCACTGTATCATTGGAGATATGGTCCCTATAGCAGATGCCAAAAATGCTTCAAAAGCATCTCATCTCCATCGCTTTTATTTTCCTTTCAAGATCTACTGTTAATTTCCAGGATTCGCAGACATACAGGAAAATGGAGAGGACTAATAAGCGCATCAACCTAATTTTGGTGCTGGGGGCCATATTTTTGTCGTTCAATATTTTCTTGAGCCTCTTTAGTGATGTTGTAGTCTGCGCAAACCTGGACACCAGTTCGGGCTTGGAGCCTTCTTCTGAGACTATTGCTCCTAGGTATTTGAAGAGGCCTACAGTCTCTAATCTTTCCTCCCCAACCTTAATTTCAGTAGTGATGCCTGTGGTGTTATTTGTCATCAGTTTTGTCTTTTCAGCACTGATTAGCATGCCGTAGGATGACGAGGTCTTATCGAAAAGTTTTACCAGGTTGGCTAGCTCTTCTTCGTACCCAGCCAGTCAGTCTATATCGTCTGCAAAGCGTAGGTTGGTGATTGTTCTGCCACCAATGCTGACTGTCCCTTAATGCGCTTCCCGAGCATCTGACAAAAATCTCTGTAGGAAGATGTTGAACAGGGTGGGGGAGAGCAGGCAGCCTTGTCGTACTCCAACCGTGATCTTGAACCATTCTCCGATGTTGTTGTGGAGGAAGACTGCACTGGTGGCCTTATCATAGAGGTTGCATACCATTCTGGTGAGGTTTGTATTGATGTTGTAGTGCCTCATGATGGCCCATAAAGCAGCATGCCAAACCCTGTCAAATGCTTTCTTGAAGTCCACAATGACGTGGTATAGATTTTGTTGGTGTTGAGCATATTTCTCACATAGTATTTGGAGGTTTAGAATCTGCTCAGGAGTGCCCAGTCCTTGTCTGAAGCCCGCCTGTTCTTCAGCAATGATTCTGTCGGCATATGGTTTTAGTCGGTTCAATATGACCTTCAGCATGACCTTGCTTGGATGGCTTATTAGGCTAATGGTGCGATAGTTTTGGCATAGCTGTAGGTTACCTTTTTGGGGAGGGTGACGATGAGTGATTGGGTCCATGGTGTGGGCCATTCTCCTGTAAGCCAGATTTTGTTACAAATATTGAATAGGGGTTATATCATTGCTTCTCCTCCTTGTTTCACCAACTTGGCAGGGATATTATCCGCTCCTAGGGCCTTTCCTGTTTGGAGTGCTTGGACTGCTGCATCTACTTCTGCGCGGAGAATAGGGTAGTTATCATTGTCTGTTGCTGGAGGGACATTAAGGAACTCTCGGTCTATCTTTATACTTTCATTATAAAGCCCTGAACAGTATTCAGTTCATCGTTTTAAGATATCATTTGCTTCGGTCAAACATTTACCATTTTTGTCCTGTATGTTAGTACTACGCCCTTGTTTTTCAGTGGTTAGTTCTTTCACCAACTGGTAAGCTTTTTTGCTATTGTTTTTCTTCAAGCATTTTTAATGTCATAGCATTTCTCTTCAATCCATTGTAAAAAAAAAAAAACAAATTTGTGAGAGTGGCTACATTCAAACATCCTGGGGGCAACTATATACGAGCCCAATGAAATAATGTCGGAGGTGAAAGAAAGGTTAACATCACGGAACCTTCCTATTTCAGCCTACAAAAGCTACTGGGAAGCAAAAACCTCCCAAGAGAAACAAAGAATACAATATACACTACTTTCATAAACAAATAATAACTTACGCTAGTGAGACTTGGACCCTTACCAGAAAAGCAGAGAAACTGCTCAATGCATGGCAGAGGAAAATCGTCAGAAAAATATATGGCCCAGTGATGAAAAGGGATGGAAAAGAATCCGCACAAACAAAGAGCTATGCAAATTGTACAAAGACCCACCCATATTCGCAACAATAAAAAGAGGCAGACTGCGCTAGGCAGGACGTGTTGAAAGTATGCCAGAATGTAGAGCAGCAAAAGGGATATACAGGCAGAAACCTAGGGGCAGACGACTCACCGGTTGCCCAAGGCTGAGATGGATCGACGCTGAAGGATTTACACCAGTTGCGGGTTCGCTCATGGAGGCGGAAAGCCATGGATCGTTCCAAATGTACGGATGTGGTAGAACAAGCCACGACCCTATGTGGGTTTTAGCTCCATCCACAATGATAATGAAGATGTCAGTGCACTCATATTCAAACAGCCTCCTTCCTTCTTTTCCTTATTCTTTTATTTCTCAAAAATCCACAATCATTTCCAAATCCCTTTGAACGATAATCAATTTAGTAATCAATGACACTATTCATTATTACAGCTGCAGTAGATAGTTCCACAGAGGTGTCCTGCATCGTCTTGCTGACAACATTTACCCTGCCTAAGATATCATATCATCCTTACATCATTAAAACCCCCAAATCTTCTATTTATGAAACACATGTTTTTACTTCATGTCGGACTGCAAGATCAGACGCAGACATGTCGCACGACGAGGCCATACGCAGACATTTCTGAAAATTCATAAATAGCTTCTTGAATTCCCGAAATTTCATGTCTAACAGCTTTGAAACATTTAATTGTTCCTTCCCACCTACTCTCACATAAATGTTTTACCATAAGGCAATTAACCTTTTTAAAAAAAAAAAAAATATTAAATCGTCCAAGAGAGGCAGAAAAGAAAACTTATGTTGATATCTCTTTCCATCCATCCATCCCTCTAGCGCTACAGACCACATAGGGCTTTGGCCTTCCTCACGACTTACTTCCACTCGGACGTACCTGATTCTTTTCTTTTCCATGCTTTGATTCCCGTTGCTGTAGATCTTTTTCCACATCATCCATTCGTCTAAGCTTAAGTCTGCCTCTGAGCCGTTTTCCCCTGGGGTTCCTATCGTGCACCCTCTTCACTCCCCTGTCTTTACAAGTGTTCAGCCCAGCGTAGCCCCCCCCCCCACTTTTTATTTCTACTACTGTCGTGGGATCCTGATATAGACAGTACATTTCCTTGTGGTTCTTATTATCAATCCTCCTTTGTTGTTCCATATATTTTCTTCAAAACTTTTTCCCCTCGTGTGTTTAATAGGTTTTTTATCATTACTGTAACGGTCAAAGTTTCATTTACGTATGTTACAACTTGCCTGATTACAATCTCGTATAGGGTTTTAGGTCTCTGTTCCCCCAACTCAAAATTTACGAAAAAATTTCTCCAAAAAGTTTTTAAAACTTACAACAGAAGTAGGGTCCCCCGACGTAGCACGTGTGATAATGACGTAATAGTATTTTGACAGACAGTTCCACCACGCACTTTTTAAATCTACATTTTTTTTAAGTGTACCTCATTTATTGACACTCTCTTAACCCATTCATTTGTTTTTTCTTTAAAATTACAGTTGTTAAAAAAAACAAAGCTCAAAATTCGATTCCTTATTCCGGTTAACGGCAAATTCGTAACGACGTGTCTACAAACGCCTATTGCCGCCCCCGCCAAACGACTCATGTCACCGAAGAAGAGGTCTAGGGATCTGCAACATGGAGCTGTTATGCACAGCGTTGAGCTGGCGGTAGTTAAACACTTCTCAGCTGGGAATAACGTTGGGGGGTTACTCACTGGGGCGTTATTTCCTACCCACTTGTATAAAGCGCCCACCTAAGGAGTGCACCGATAACCCTACCGCAGTATGAAGGAACTGCCACGGAGAACGTGGGCTGTGACAAAGGTAGACGAACTCGATGCACCGACGGCGGAAGTGGCTGCCTTTGTCAGCAGCGACTTTTGCTTCCACTTCCTGTGCAGCCTTGTTGCCGGTACCTTGAGACGGCACCGCGTCTAGAATATGACTTTTACACCAGTACGCAAGAATAAAACTTGGAACAAAGTCATTCAATGTATTATTATTATATTATACAACTAAAATGACACTAACACCATGGTGTCATCAGTGCAGGCACTGACATTATAAATCCACCAAGCACAGTAAAGGGTTATCATTAAAGGACATCACGTGTCTAGGAGGGAGAAGGGTCCAATTTTCGTGACGCTGTGTGACGACCGGGTATGGGGAGGGGGGGTGTTAAGCAATGTCCCGTCACATAAATACAATGGAACATTATTGGAAATTAATTGCTCTGAATAGCACTAAATTCTAGATATTTTTTTACACTATTATTTTATACAATGATCATGATTATATATATATATATATATATATATATATATATATATATATATATATATATATATATATATATATATATATGTATATATATATATATGTATGTATGTATGTATGTATGTAACTATGATCACTGAGAGAGTCAGTACATGTTTGAGATGTCCGAAAGTGGCTCTGATCAATGTTTAGGCCACCACGCAGGAGGAGAAATGGGATGTGGGGGCCAATGACAGCAGTGGAAATGTATGTCGTAATGTGGCACACGAGGAAAGACCTTTGACCTTTTTCAACACTAGGCGTGACAATAACACACTAGAGCAGGGTTCAGGAACCTTTTTGTCTGAGAGAGCCATGGACGCCACATATTTTGAAAAGTAATTCTTTGAGAGCCATACATTGTTTAAAACTAAAAATTCAAGTAAATGTGTGCATTTTGTGTAATTTCAACACTAAAATGCAATAATTATGTCTATGAATTCTTTTTAATAACATTGTTATGCTGTTGCTAATCAAATATTGATATGCAATTAATATGTAGATCAAAGGAGTCTAAAGAAACATTTTTGTTTATAATCGAACATTTGTCTGCGAGCAAGATGCAACCTTCAATATAGCCACATCTGGTTCGCGAGCCATAAGTTCCCGACCCCTGCACTAGATCATTAAGCAAGGGCCAATCAAGAGACAACTCTTGTCGCTCTCAGAAACAACCAGACACTGGAGTATTTTAAAACCGAGTTAAAGACACATCTATTTCGCAAACACCTTCCTTCTGGGATGATTGTCTACCATATTTTCCAGTTAATGCATATTGGCTGTGTTGCTTAGGGTTGAAATGGGTAGAAAGACTTTACCATTGTATGCTTGTAATTAGTTTTCAATTGTTGCGTTTGTTTTAAATGGGGTAAATTATAGTTGTTGATTTTTTTTTTTTACATTGTATCGCGCTTTGAGCCTTTGGGTATGAAGCATGTTTTCGAAATAAACTTTATTATTATTATTTTATTAATAATTTGACTAGCGACGAGTCGCCGACAGACGTTTTTGAAACATTCACACGGCCCACAGATCATAACAACAAATTCCTAAAGGTTTGTTGACTCTTGCAATAAAATTATAATTTACAAATTCCAATATCAGATTTTCTATAAAAAAAATTATTATATTTATTTGAATTTAAGTATGGCGGCGCCCTGCCATTGAGGCTTTCATCGTGCCAACGAATGGAATCTAACAGTCTAACTAGTAATATTTCAAACATACAGCTTACTGCTTGAAGTATTACATTGATGTTCATGAACAGTAAACTGTATGTTTGAAATGGTGCGAGTGAGAATGTTAGATTCCATATCTAATACATTTACTTTGCCCAGAAGAAAGAAGAATCCGATCGCTTCTCGGCCTGTTCTGTAAGGTCAGGATGTAGTGTCTGCTCTTATCCCACCGGGTTACGAAAGCCGGTTGGAGGAACGTGATTCTTGCTTGGTTTTCAGCCTGGATCGGGACGATCGGGTAGGAAAAAAAATGATAGAGCCGCAAGGCCAAGTGACCGGCAAGGTCAGACTTTGAACAGGGACTATCCCAGAACTGCAATACTTGGGGGGGGGGGGGCATAAAGATATCGAATGAAAAATTTGTATATTAAAGTCTAATATTTAGAGATATAAAAAAAACAACAACTATGACTTATCGTAAAAATTTTTTACTTTTTGGGACGATCGGGTAGGAAAAAAAATGATAGAGCCGCAAGGCCAAGTGACCGGCAAGGTCAGACTTTGAACAGGGACTATCCCAGAACTGCAATACTTGGGGGGGGGGGGGCATTAAGATATCGAATGAAAAATTTGTATATTAAAGTCTAATATTTAGAGATATAGAAAAAACAACAACTATGACTTATCGTCAAAATGTTTTACTTTTCACTGTATTCTTCATCCTCACAATCTGGTGGCTAAAATCTCAGTGGTCTCCAGCACATATCAACAGCCACCGTCATTAGTGCTGCAAATAAAATAAAAGCGCACGCTCTCAATGATCAACTGTTTAAGAACCTCTGCACCGAGGATGAGGGAGATTTTTAACATTTGTCCCTGCATGCTGAAGTTCTTGGGCTACCAAAAGGCTAGTGGTCGAATCCTTTCCACAAGTTATTTGACACTGTGGTGGAGTTTTTGAAAACAACAAATTATGCTCCTTTAAGTAATGATCTCAAAGACATTTAAATTAAAAAACGACATTGCTTATTTGTCAGATGTATTTGTCAAATTCAATCAAATGAATTTAAAATTTCCGGGAATTTGAGATAAATCTTATTTTAACCAAATGAATAATCTCTCCATTTGTATCTCAAATTAATTCTGTTCAAACGCAGTATTGGTCATCGTGAATTGTTTTGATTTCCAAGCATGTCTGAACTAAACGAGACAGCCGGGATGTTGATCTTGACCTTCAAGCTATTTTGACTAAGTAACTAAAAGTTACATAAAGATATGCATGAGCGATTTGAGATTATATTTTTGATGAACATCCCGGATTGTTCGATTGCCCTATGTTTGGTGACTGAGACAGTTGGTGGTTTTCACAATGAGACAGTTGGTGTAGTTGATACCTTGACAGTTGATGGTAATGATAATTTGAAAGTATGTGTTTTTGATAATGAGACAGTTGGTGTTTTTGATACCTAAACAGTTGGTGTTAATGATACTGAGACATGTGGTGTTGTTAAAGAAGAGCTAATTCAGCTCTAAATTGATAAAGAGCTCTAGCCCGAGTTCAGGAGCTCATTGCAATCGTTCTCGCTAGAAAAAGCATATCTCAAATCTTTATCCCGCACATGTGGAAAGTTGTTGAGAACTTTCTTGTCGCCTGTCCACTACTTGTATTTTTCGGAGCCATGCTTCAGTGTGGGCGTGCAGCTTCCCTCCGTTAGAGAAATTGGCTCTAGATGACTGGACAAGAGGATTCAAGAGTTTGCTAGGTGACTTTTCACCAGAAATTGAAAAAATTGGTATCGCTTCACCAATCCCACCAACAGCAGTAAGAGTGTATGAACAGTTTAGAACTTTACACCACATTTACCTACGTATAATGCAAGAAATTTATGGTAAAAATTAAATTTGAGTTGGCATTGTAAGCGCATGGAAGATTCTTTTGGCTTATGATTATACTACTTTCACAATAGATCAGTCATATAGAAATACGCGTATGAAATCTAATAACGAAAAAGCTAGATAAAACCGCCAGCCCCCCCCCCCAAAAAAGAAAAAAACAACACTTTGCGGACGTCCTCTGTGGACAACGCCATATTTGTACATGTACATGTGTGAAAAAAGTTAAATTTTTTTAATGTATTATAATAATTTAAAAGGCTTTTGAGAGATTTTTATCTTTAAAATATTTCGTTAATTCGTATTATGTAGTAGTGTAATGTGGACAACAAGTTCGAATGATCACATTGTATGTGGACTTGGCATTGTATGTGGACTTGGCAATGATTTGTATGTGGACTTGGCATTGTATGTGGACTTGGCATTGTATGTGGACTTGGCATTGTATGTGGACTTGGCATTGAATGTGGACTTGGCATTGTAGGTGGACTTGGCATTGTAGGTGGGCTTGGCATTGTTGGTGGACTTGGCATTGTAGGTGGACTTGGCAATGCAGGTGGACCTATCATTGAAGGTGGACTTTGCCTTTTAGGGCTTTCAGAGAAAGAACGACCAAAAATCGCGTGCTTTTCATTGCACGTGCCTCGCTTTCTTTGCGGTAACATTCGACAGTTAATCATATTACGTGCCTTAAAAGTGAAATTCTTCATTTTTAAATGACCTATTTTAAAAGTTGTGTCCCGTTCTATCGTTTGATTAAGATAATCAACTTTATTTGTAGGATACAATTTAATTTTATATAATACTTTTATCATTTTCTGGTGTTATCATTTTTCATATTGGCATGTGCACAAGTACTTAATATGTTATTAATAAAGACTAATCAGATTGTGACAGCTGCACTTTATTGAATTAGTCATCGCTTTTTTTGTGGAACACTAATTTTGGCCCCAGTCTCACTCAGGCTTAAGCTCCTGAGGCCGTGTCCCAACCAGACTAAACCTCCTGTGGCCCAGTCTCACTCAGAATCTACCTCCTGTGGCTCAGTCTCACTCAGACTCTACTGCCTGCGTCCCAGTCTCACTCAGACTTAACCTCCTGTGGCTCAGTCCCACTCAGACTCTACCTCCCGCTGCCCAGTCTCACTCAGACTTAACCTCCTGTGGCTCAGTCTCACTCAGGCTCTACCTCCCGCTGCCCAGTCTCACTCAGACTCTATCTCCTGTGGCCTAGTCTCACTCAGACTCTACCTCCCGCTGCCCAGTCTCACACAGACTTACCCTCCTGTGGCTCAGTCTCACTCAGGCTCTACCTCCCGCTGCCCAGTCTCACTCAGACTCTATCTCCTGGGGCCTAGTCTCACTCAGACTCTACCTCCTGCGGCCTAGTCTCACTCAGACTCTACCTCCTGCTGCTCATTCTCATTTCGTCTCTACCTCCTGCGGCCCAGTCTCACTCAGGCTCTACCTCGTGCGGCACAGTCTTACTCAGACTCTACCTCCTGCAGCCAAGTCTCACTCAGACTCTACCTCCTGCGGCACAGTCTTACTCAGACTCTACCTCCTGCGGCCCCCGGCTCAATTGAGTGTGAAACCCCTGGTCTAATATTATTGCATCGTCTGGGCATCTGAATTTATTTAAAAAAATATCTATAATAATAATTCACAAGGGGATCTTTCTTGTCCGACCCGCTCTCATTTGCACACCCTGCTGCGCTATTGTTTGCTGCTTTCCCCCATCGTGCGCATGAGCACGTGCTTAACATCTGGAGTTTTTATTATAGATTATGCATCTCTTTCCATATTTTATACGCGTAATTAATATCAATTTTTAGAAGACACAAAAAATCAATTTCTGTCTTAAAGTTTCTATGTTTTCGTTTAGAAAGTTGCAACACACACTTGATTAAGTGTTTTGTTCTTAGCTAAGAACAAAAAAACACTAATTGATCAATTATACAGAAAATAAGCGACCAGGCCGAAGAAGTTGCAACTCATTGCGATATTTATGACGTACTGGTTCACTAGGTAAAAATGGATTTGTCATTTCTAAGACCGGAAAGCACCACATCGCATACGTCATATTACTATTTTTAGACAATGCATTAGTAAAACATAGCTTCTAGCAATGTATTTCCGTATATATATATCTATAAATATAAATATTTTTTTTTTCTAAATATTTTTAATAGAAGTAAAAATTTGTTTTTGAAATCTTTCGTAAAATAAAGTTCTAAACACGTTTTTATCTAGGTTAAGACTCACTACGCTGGCTGACATTAACGTATAAGTACCCAACAGCTGTTGAGAGATTGGCCAAACGGAATGCCAGGATGTTCGATTAATGTCTTAATGAGGTGGGGCGGGCCGTATGCCAGGATGTTCCAATAGGTTTCCGCCATTTAATGACATACCCTAATTACTTGGCCGAAATTACACGAGTCTGAAATGTAAACCATGATGAAGCTTTGAAGTACGACTTTAAAAATGGCATACCTTATCAATCAGTATAAAGATATTTTTTTTTTAAACAACTCTCTGGATATGTGTTTAAATAAAAAAAAAGGCCTACAAAGGAATGTTGCCTCTAAGGTTTGTTGGTTCGTGTGCAAAATCATAATTTTGAGTGCACATTTTTACAGCATCAAATTTGTGTGCGCAAAATTTTCAGCCTACAGACACTTAAGTGGAAAGTAGCTGCGCGTTACTCAAAACTGCTGCGCCGGCTTCTGTGAGATTGCTGCGCGGCCGCGCAGCCACGCAGCTTAAAGGGAAGATTGCTACAAAGCCTTTTCTTTCATCTTGCAGTGAACAGTTTGTTACCCCCCTCCCCACCCCAAAAATGAAAAAATAAAAAACAAAAGAAACAAAACAAACAAACAAAAAACAAACAAACAAAAAACAAACAACAAAAAACAAACAAACAAACAAACAAACAAAAAACAAAAAACAAACAACAAAAAACAAACAAAAAACAAACAAAAAACCAAAAACAAACAACAAAAAACAAACAAACAAAAAACAAACAAACAAAAACCAAACCAATAAAAAACAAAAAAAAACAAAAAAAAACAAACAAAACCAAACCAACAAACAACAAAACAAACAAACAAAACCAAACAAACAAACAACAAAACAAACAACAAAACAAACAAACAAAACCAAACAAACAAACAACAAAACAAACAAACAAACGAACATTTCTGTACAGCCCTAAGCGCTACTGGTACGTAAGAACCGGTTAAAAAGAGATTGATTCCTTTTTTTGTTTACTGTCGGGAAAGGAGTCGGAACTTAAACGCAAATTGAAAACTGATATGTTGTATGATCTTTTAACTTGTATCTTAACGGTTTAAAAAAATCAACAACACAACCAGTAAAACACACTTCCATGTCCGTGTTCAGTCATTCAAAGTCATCTTATGTCTTAAAGGAAAAAAAAATTACAATTACAAATTAAAATAAATAAAAATAATATTGATACTATATTTATAATTCTAACATTGTTTAAGGAATATAACAACTTGAAGCACAGAAATGTATTTTTTATCCATCCATTTTTCTATGGACATTGACAACGTTTAACCGGTAATACAATGGATAATTAATAATAATTGTTTTAAATTATAAACACAATTTGGGTTTCTGTGTTTCATAAGTTTCAAGGGAACGAAAGCTTTTTTTTTTCCTAATCGCACTCTACGACTATCTTGTATGTATCTCATTATAATTATACACTCTTAACACTTAAACACTTTTAACACTTGAACACTGCTAAGACTTAAACACTCTTAACACTTGAACACTGGTAACACTGTAACATTCTTAACACGTAAACACTGTCAACATTAAAACAATTGGTAACAATTAAACAATCTTAACACTTAAACACTGGTTAACACTTAAACATCGTTAACAAGTAACACTGGTAACACTGTCAACACTTAAACACTGGCAACACGTTAACAAGTAACACTGGTAACACTGTCAACACTTAAACACTGGCAACACTGGCAACATTTAAACACTGGCAACACGTTAAAACTGTCAACACTTAAACACTGGAAACACTTAAACACTAGCAACTCTTAAACAATGGCAACACCGTAAACACCATTTAACAAATAACACTTGTAACACTGTCGACATTTAAACACTGGCAACACTTAAACACTGCCAACACTTGAACACTGGTTACGCTTAAACAGTGGTACAGGTGGCTCTTCTATAGAAAGTACCCCAGGCGTTAGGCTACTAACGTCACGTGAACAGATGACTGTCCGGTAGCAACATTGCCATCAACGCCTTGTCCGCACAACAACACGACATGGTTGAGTTAGTTGGACTAAGACTATTCCAAGTGGAAAATGATTTAAAATAAGCACGTATCTTAAAAAGTATCTTTACAAGGTTTTTCGAGCAAAAACTATAAAGCAAGCTACTTGTTAAGATAGTGCATAGTTTTAAAATAAGTTATTATCGTACAAGGCAGCTTTATATATATATTTTTTTTAATAATCAGCTATCTTAAAAAGTAGCTTTATAATTTTTTTTTAACCAGAACTCTAAAGCGACTTGTTAAGATAAAGCTTATTTTTAAATAAGCACTTACTAAACTAGAAAGATTTACAGTTTTTGCTAAAATAAAATTCCGGTATGTTTGGCATCACGTTATAATCGTGCGGTAAAATCACTAAAAAATGGTTGCTTGCACATCTTCTATGTTTCATCTTTCATTAACAATCAATCATCTTTGAGGTGGTGCTTTGAGCCATAGGTTGAAACATTGTGAATCAGTCAACGGTACCGTCACCTATTAACATTTTTTCTTCTTTTGGCACTGGCCCGGTTTCTTCAGTCGTACTAACCTTGTGGAAGATGAGACTCGTTAACCTTGGATGGCAACTCATCTAAGAGAAGGAAAATCTGAAATCGAACCCGGAGATGGAGTCTCGAAAGGCGGATAACATTGATACAATGAAACATTCCGGCAACTCTTGCGACGTCACTGGCGCCAAGCTGTATCATCCAATGATATTCCCTTGGGTTACCCAGCGGCGTGGAGAGAGGCGATTTGCTGTTGGGAACCAGCTTATCTTCCTTGAAGCATAATCCCAGGCCATGTGGATTTCGTCCTCCGAAGCCCACTCCATCGTCACATTGTGACGGACGGATGCCAGCAGCAAAAAACTAACCTTGTGTAATCACCTCATCGGATGATTATGCCTGCTTGTTCAAACTCTGTGAAGACATTCCAAAGAGCTTACCTATAACTATGCTTTTCAAGGTTGAACAAGATTATCTGCTCAATTTTTTTTCCTCTTCAATATATATATAAAAAAAAAAAATTTTTTTTTTTTTTTTTTTTTTTTTTTTTCTTTTTGCTATATCGCAGATAAAACCTTTGCCTAAGGCGCAACTTGTACCCGACTGAGTACGAAAAGCGACGCTGTCACTCGATCATGTACTTCAGAAGTTGAGGAGCAGAACAAACATCAAAATCTTCCTACATTAGTCACACAGCTGTTTTCCGTGACATGATTGTGTGACATGATTGTGACACGTGATTGTAAGACGTGATTGTGTGACATGATTATGTGACAAGATTGTGTGACATTATTGTGTGATATGATTGTGTTACATGATTGTAGGCAAGATTGTGTGACATGATTATGTGACATGATTGTCGGACATGATTGCCGGACATGATAAAGTGACGTGATTGTGTGACATGTTTGTGTGACAAGATTGTGTGACATGAATCTGTGACATGACAATGTGTCATGATTACGTGACCTGATTACGTAACATGATTGAGTGACGCAATTATGTGACGTGATTATGTGACATGATTGTGTGACATGATTGTCTGACATGTTTGTGTGACATGAATGTGTGACATGAAAACGTGTCATGATTACGTGACCTGATTACGTAACCAGATTGTGTGACGTGATTATGTGACGTGATTATGTGACATGATTATGTGATCATTTCTATTTTTTTTTAAACGTCAAATCAATAGAAATGTCTTACGAGAAATAAAATCGTAGAGATGCACAAGGTAAAGTCTGTTTTTGCTTCAGTATTGTCTGTTTCGTTGTGACCTGCTCTCTCACTGAATGCATCGTACATTTTTAATAACCACATAGAAATGAAAATTACAACTCCATATTTCCCGAAACGTAAAAATCAATGTAATTTTAAAAGTATTGCTATCATATTTAGATCCTTCTTAAAAGTACAAGACGTAAAATGAGAAAAATAATCAGTTTAAATGATTTTTTTGTTATTTAAAGCATATTTATTAGAGAATGTGTCATGATTTAATGCCGAGAACGTAAAAGAAAAATCAATAAGAGGTGGATCTGGGTGTCATGACCAAGAGGGGACTGCGGCAGGTAGGTTGTGCTGCTCGGTGTAAGACGGGATTCTAAGGTGCATGATGGTGCCGGCTGGTGGTGGTGGTGGTGATGGAGTGTTGTAGCGGTGCGCGGACAGAGAGCGGTATGAGATGGAGTTGTTTTTTTTTTACAGTGTTCGATGGTGTGGTGTGGAGCGAGGCTGGGTAGTTGTAGTGCAGTAAGGGGGTAATGGCGTCGGGGAATGATGTAAGGTGGTGGCGAAGGGCAGTGGAAGAGGGTGTCTGTTTGAGTAGCGGTGGTAGATAAGATAGGTTGTGAGCAGTTTGTGTTTTTATAGAGTTTGTTTCTGGGCCTGGCAATGATGATGGGTGGCGGCAAATGGGGAGTCGCAGATGGTGACTGTTTTGAATCGCGGTGTTACATAACACCAGCTGTGATTACTTCGTGTTTTTTCTGCGTGATTTCGCTGGGCCTGGCTGTCGTGCGGACTACCTCCCCAGAGTTCTGTTTTCGACATACTGAATGATCTACCATGTAATTTCTATTTAATTTTATAAATAAAAAAAAATCTGTTGAGCTATCTTCATCACGGGGGGACCGTATTTTGCTACAGTTGCCGTTCGGCCGTGATGTCTAGACACCGACCATTCGCGGTACATTTGTTTTCATTAATACGCTGGAGTCTTCTCTGTTTGTTCAGATAACCGGCGGCCATGCAAATGTCGCAAAGTCGGGATGGAAGAACCGGATGACACCTCATAGCCTCGTAGCGAATGAACAGATATCGCACGTCGAAAAAAGCTGTCCATGGTTTACTTCAATGGTGATGGGCACAAGGAAGATTCTTCTTTTTTTTACTATACTGCGGTTGGCTCTAGATGAAACTAAATAAACCTTGGAACTCTTATAATTGTAAATAGAGAAATAGATTATATTTAAAGGCCCACTTTCTAAATAGTTTATTTCTTTTTCTAACGTATATCTCATGTGCGATTCATACCATTGGTACAAACTATAATCTGTATTTGAATTGGGGTGACTAAATCGCTGCAACTCCCTGAAAGAAGATGTGATTTTGTTTTCAAATCGATTCAAATCTATGGCTGCCTCCCCTATGACTTGTACACGTATTTTAAAAACTGCGTTAGCGGAAGATGCATTACCTGTCAAATAATCAGAACAAAGGTATCAATTATGTTTGTTGTATAAAACACGTTTGTTGTATATAACACGATTGTTGTATATAACACGATGGCTATAAGGTCATCAGGTTTCTTGCGTATCCTTTAAGGTATGACAAAACCTGACCCTTCTTAAAGAGAGGCGGTGCGGCAACGAAATGTGTTATGAGCAAGGTGAGAAATAGCTAAGCCTGATGCCTGATGTATGCCATAACAAATGCGGTACACAAGATGCATGACGCACAGCAGCCTCATTGAAGAGGCATAACATTTGCGGACCCATATTGTATTGTATGCTTTCTAGCATGACGTATGATTTTCAAGGGCAATATTAGCGGCAATTAATTAATTAATTGTTTTCGGGTTTGGGGTGGGAAGGGAGAGAAGGGGGAGGGGGAGAAAAGGACATGGGAGGGGGGGGGAGATGATCACAATTTCAATCCGGAAGTGGAAATTACAAATTGAAAAATATTTGCTAGTTCGCCAATTTAATGATTTTTAGGAGAGATTTTTCTTTTTTAATGTCTGTATTTGGTCCAACATGATAAAATATACTACACCGTAAAGCAACTCGGACACGAGACCATTTCCTGTACAAACCAAGCTGTTAAACGTTTGGAGCTGATCGATATCGTTTCCCCTATATATATAATATGTATATATATATATATGTATATATATATATATATATATATATAAAGGTAAAGACGCGACGAAACGGACCACCATTAAAACAGCGTACTCTAATGCGCCAGGACCCTGGCATCAGCTAATGGATGGACAGAGATGAGGAGAAAAAGGGGGGAGGGGGGGGAGGTCGAGAGATAAACAAGTCAATCTCTGATGCTGATTGCTGTTGAGGTTCGCGCTCGATGAAATTAACCCACCCCCTTCCCCTGCCCCTCTTCCACACTCACAATAAAAATAAACAAGGAAAAAAAAAACTATAATAAAAAGAATTAGCCATCATTACTGAACACACNCCCCCCCCCCCCCCCGCCCCAATCCCCAACTTTTCCCTTTATCCCAACCCGTCAATTTTTTTCCTTTTTTTTTATTATGGCACTCGCTTTCGGCTCGACTGGATTTATCAAACGTGAGTTTCATCAAGGAATCACCTCGCCTTGCTGCAAATCCCATTTTGACTTTGCTGATTTCCCCGACATCATTGTGAAAATTGATGATAAGTAAAAAAAAAAAATAATAATGTTACGGTCGGGAAATTTCGATTCCTTTAAAAATAGTTTTGCAAATTATAATAATATTGATTAGGAAAAAAAAAATCAATGCAACCATTTTGAACTCACGCGTACATTGTTTACACCGCAGATTTCTACGCTCGAGTACAGGGAACTTGGGGATTTCATAATCATCCTTTAGACAAAATCTAATCTTTAAGCGGCGAAATTATATATAAATATATATATATATAAGAATCTCATTTAGCGCTGTTATGGTAAATTGTATTTCATGAAATTAGTGTCATCATATTTCTTGATCTTCCCCCTTGAAAGACTAATTTTTTGGGGTTGTGGTGCAGAACGAAATTGAAACAGCCTGTTGTCATCGGCAACGACTCTATGTACCAAGTTTCAGCCCGATGGTTTGACGGCAAATGGGTCGATTAGCCGTGCGAAGATTTTTACTCAAAACCCACAAGAGTGAAGTTAATATAAATTATTTTTAAAAAAAATAGATTGCATCATTTAAATTTCATTTATGGAGCTAATACGAAAATGAAACGATAACAAAACATTGAAAACAGGCTTTTTAAGGTCGTAAGAAATTTGTATGACATATTTTACTTTATTTTGCGACTTACGTCCGAAGGTAATGGAGATGTTTGTCACATTCAATACCCGAGCTTAGTTAAGGACATTCAGGTTACCGCAACGCCGAACCCATAACCCCACCCCACCCCCACCCCTTTTTCTCCATTCAATTCAATCGGACTTTGAACAAGTTCAAGTTCATAAAAATGAATGTAGAGGTTGCATTCAGTGACCTTTGTATCGGGATGATAACTCTTTACGGATGCGTCAACCATAATGGAAGATTATCAGGCAATGGGTGGGTGGGTGGGGGGGGGGGAGGGTATGCATTAAATAAAATAATACTTTCAAGAGCAAGTCCGCCACAGGAATTTTGTTTGTACCTTTTCCCAGCCCGAAACGCTCAGTGGGTGGGCAGAGGAAAAAAAAAACTCTTCAAGGTCAGCCTGAAAGCTCCACTCAACTCCTTGGACAATGACCTTGATCCGTGGTAGATGCTGGCCATGGAACGTGCAAACTGGCGTGGCAGACACACTAACAGAAAAAAAAATTCAGAGAATAAGCGCACCACTCACGCCCAAAGAAAGCGCACCACTCACGCCCAAAGAAAGCGCACCACTCACGCCCAAAGAAAGCGCACCAATCACGCCCAAAGAAAGCGCACCACTCACGCCTAAGGAAAGCGCACAACTCGTGCCCAAAGAAAGCGAAACCAACACTCACGCCCAAAGGAAGCGCACCACTCACGCCCAAAGAAAGCGCACCACTCACGCCCAAA
>CAXITT010000649.1:313069-324074 GCA_964033795.1 Lymnaea stagnalis | reverse complement strand
GATTACAGTGGGACCGGGGGGGGGGTGGGGGTGGGGGTGGGGTGGAGGGGGGCTTGATGGAGGGGGCGGCATGAGGTTTATTTCTCTTTACCGTCAAATTCTGACGTTAAGGTTTATCCCGACCCGAAGAAATTAGTTGACCTACTTTATGGGTCATGGTGCACCAGACATAAAGATAGCATAAAGACATACAGGAGATAGTCACCACCAAACGGTCAAAAGGCCATGAGATGTCTTGTACAACCGTACGTGCTACGCCAGCTTAGAAAAGTAATAGATACCTCTTACCCGAGGCGTGTTCTCTATATAGATAGACCTACTTGGACCCGGCCTTTCCGAACCTGATGGCTTATTCTTCTTTTCTTTTTTCTTTTTCATTTTTTTGTTTTTTTAGTTAGGACACGCAAATTATATTAAAAACAGTAAAAACCCTACAGGGTTATTCATCACACTCATAAATATTTTTTTTTTATTTTAAATAAATTAACAAACTCATATAAATTCAATCTCAACCCGCAGAAAGGAACAGAAAAAATATGTCGTGAATTCCATACGTCAGTGGGATCTACATGTGTTCAAAACAACAGCGGTTTTAAAGGGCTTTCTAAAACTAGATTCTATATCAATGAAACATGAAACAAAATAATATCGAGGGGAAGAGAAGTGCTTCAAATTCATTTAGGACGCTGATTGATTGACAATCACTGGATTGAAAATCAAAGGTATTTTTGCTGTCATCCGTCCGTTACAATGTGACGATGGAATGGGCTTCGGAGGACGAAATCCACATGGCCTGGGATTATACTTCAAGCATAATCTGAATTGAACTCCAGACCACCAACTTGAGATTTGATCAGTTTAGACCGCTCGGCCCTCCAGCACCTTTTCAAAAAAAAAAAAAAAAAAAAATTTCAATGTAATTTTCTTTAAATATACAATTTTGGAAAAAAAAACTGTATAATTAGTTAGCCTAGGGCTTGGGATTTTGTGTTCTCTCCAAGACATAGAACGCTTCTTGCATTACTGATACATGTGTCTGGTAAATGTGTCTGATACATGTGTCTGATACATGTGTCTGATATATTATTTCTGGTAAGTATGCCGGATGCGTGTGTCTGATGAATGTGACTGATACACGCGTCTGGTAAATGTGCCTGATGAATGTGACTGATACACGCGTCTGGTAAATGTGCCTGATGAATGTGACTGATACACGCGTCTGGTAAATGTGCCTGATGCATGCATCTGATCAATATCAAAGAGACGTGTCTCTGATACATGTGCCTGATCACATTTGATCATCGAAATGAATGGATGGTATCGATACTTTAAAACAGCTACATTTAAGCCATGTCCTCACCCTCGAACGACTCATTTAAAACGAAAGTCGCCCGATTTTTGCTCACTGAACTTTTTAATTCGAGCCAGCCTGAGCCAGGGAGAGGGAAAGGGCCCCTCACTCGGAGCAGAACCATTGCACGTGTTTGATGGCCTTATGAACTAATAAAATGTTAAATAGATTGATAGTTTTGTTAGTATTCACCTATGGAATTATGATTCTTCCCCCCCTCCCCACATGGAGGTTTAAAAATACTTGTTCATGAAGAAAGAAGAAATTTTTATACATGGTTCCTCTATGGTGGACATTATTTGTAAGCATGGCCCAAGTTTAAACAACAACACAGCTGTTTGTCTCGGATCAAAAGCTAACGGTCAATGTTTGTTGTTGTGTGTGTGTGTCTTTTAAGTCATGTCAACTGACGTTCATTAACGAATACTTGATTTGGCAAAGAAAAACCAATTTTTTAAAATGTTATTTGATTTCTTTCAAGCCCATTTTACTTCTTCATTTTCTTGTCATCAGCGAAAAAAAAAATTACTACCCGAGGCTGAGAGTCATATAAAGGGACAGTTGAAAGTTGAAGTCATAAAGTGACAATTTAAATTTAAAGTCATAAAGTCACAATTTAAAATTGAGGTCATCAAGTTACAATTTAAAGTTGAAGTCATAAAGTCGCAATTTAAATTTGAAATCATAAAGTTACACTTTAAAGTTGAAGTCATAAAGTTAGAATTAAAATTTGAAGTCAAAATGTGTCATTTGAAAGTTGACGTCATAAAGTCACTATTTAAAGTTGAATTCATAAAGTTATAATTTAAAGTTAAGTCATAAAATCACAATTTAAAGTTGACGTCATAGAGTCACAATTTAAATTTGATGACCTAAAGTCACAGTTTAAATTTGAAATCATAAAGATACACTCGAAAGTTGAAGTCATAAAGTCAACATTTAAAAGATGAAGTCATTAAGTCACAATTCAAAGTTGAAGTCGTAAAGTCAGAATTTAAAGTTGCACCCACAATTTCGCAATTTAAAGGTTGGAGTCATAAAGCCACAATTTAAATGTTGGAGTCATACATTTTACTGAATCTGGAACTACCACGTCTGTACTTTGACAAGCACAATATCCTGTTGTTTCATTGTTTCCTTTGGGTAGGGGTAGGGAAGAGATTTGGGGGGGGGGGGGATATTCTCAAACGTTACACCAACTTGGTGAGATTTCTGAATCGATTTACTTTTATAGACTTGTAGACGCTGGGATGCGAACTTCTAAAAAATGCAATTCGTAATCATTTCAGGTAAGTGAATGTCCTACAGGGTTATCTTTTAGAGCATTCATCTTGCACTAGGATAGCAGATCCTCAACCTGTCGCCCACGAACCCAGTTGGGGGTCTGAGAAAAGATATCTGGTGCTCCGTTTGATTCCTTTCCTTTATCATATGCACTTAATTATGTATTATACGTATTTAAATATGTAATATATGTATTTAAATGTTTATTAAATGTATTTAAATGTGTATTATATTATTTATATATGCATTTAAATATATATTATATGTATTTATACAAGTATTTTTAAGATTTTATCCGTGGCCTTTTAATGTACCACCTGAAAGATGAAAAATATCAGCCCCCTTACTAGAATGAATGCTCATAATCTGTGTCTGTCGATGAAGAGGAAAGGAAATACAGAAAAAAATGGTAAATTTTTGTATTAGAAATAAAGCGAGTGTCGTACGTCTTTGAACTTCAACCACTCTCTCAGCGTGTTAAAGCTGTTTTTTCCGTGGGCGGAACTTCCCACATGTTCCATGACACTCTTTTAAAAGCTGCTGTAAATAATTTACAAGTATATTCTTGCTCCTCAGAAGCACGTTTATTTCAGGAAATACCGTTTTTTTATTTAAAAAAACGAACATTTCTTTTTGTATTCCCTGTGAGTTGAAATGCCCTGTACGGGTGGGTGACTCTCGTAAGAATCATCACCTGCTTGTGTCGGCATCAGGGTTTTAGCTATAGATTCTAATCAACCACAAAAAGAGCGCGTTCTAATTCATATGCGTTGCACTTAAATGTATCTCTTATATGTATCGATTATGTGCATCACTAATGCGTATGAATGATCGTAACATCAAGTTCCCTTATGCTAAACATTATTTTCCCTTCCCATGGACTTGGTCACCAGGTACCATACTATTTACATGTCATCAGTTATAGAGTCTGACGTCTCTGACGGCTCTGTTAAGATGACTGAACAATCATAGGAAATAAACCGTTAAGTCAGATCCCAATTATCTGGAGATTAAATTAAAACATTCGATAGAAAATATGTTTGATGAGGAATAGCTCAGACAATTAAAAACCTGTCGATCTGAAACTTGGCACATAGACTATGACAACACATTCTTTCAAATTTTCATCCCCAACTCCTAAAACATCAGCGTTTTAGGGGCTGTTTATTAAAAAGGAAGCGCATTTTAAAAAAAAATATATAAATATTTTTACAGTCTTGACCGTTGGAATGAGATTTTAGGATTTTAAATCAAAGCACGTGTGTGTAACTCTTTTTAAGTAATCTTTTTGGCACAAAGAAACAAACAATATAAAATGCTAAATTAAAATTTAGTCCAGAGGCGTAGCTAAGGGAGGGCAGGAGGGGGAGAGATTTTGATGGGCGCCGAACTAGTTAGGGGCACCAAAATGTGCCTTGATATTATTTTATTCCCGAAAATAATGGATTTGAGGGTTGCAAATAAAGAAGAGGGAGGCGCCTTAAAATGAATCTTGTCCCCGGGTGCATGGGCGCCCGCAGAAAAGGGGGGCAAAAAAAATCGATTAACTTTCCAGGGGGGGGGCAAAAAATTTTTAGTAATGTTTTAATGTAGTTTTAATTTACTTTAGTGTATTTGTATGGTGAACGAACGGACAGTACATCAGCTTAGTTACTTCATCTTTATTTTCTCTTTACTTTAATACATTTTGTGTCTATTTTTGTCTAAAAAAAATTTATCCAATCAATCCAGTGCCCCTCTTACCCCCGCTGCGGGTGCCCATGCCCGGGCGCTAAACACTCTGGCTCCGCCTCTGGCATGGTCTTCACCCTGACCATGCAGCTTGGTGATCTCAAATGGTTGCGAGATAATTTTACTTTAAAAAATAACTATTTAATTTTAGCAAAGGTTTGTAGTAGAAGTTTGCCGTGCGGGAAAATTTAAAAAAAACAAACAAATGCGATCCTAAGCTCGCTTTAAAAAATAAACTTGAAAATGGCGAAACGTGATTACCATTTCCTTTCAAATATCATTATGAAATATCATCATATGGAGATGGGGAATGATCATTGTCCTCTTAGCTAATGATAAGGAACGGTTACTTCAGCCATTAAAATAATATACACATAAACGTCTTCTGTATTGATTTTGTTGGGGTTTTTCTTTTCATTATTTGATGTCGACACTAGACGCTAGCTTTGTATGGAGTCTTTTAAACTTTAAATTTTTTTTTTTTTTTTTGAAATTATCATTTGTTTAAGACCCCCCTCCCCCCCCCCCCCCCCCCTCCCCCCAAAAAAAAAATAAAAATAAAATAATATACACATAAACCTCTTCTGTATTGATTTTGTTGGGGGTTTTTTTTTCATTATTTGATGTCGACACTAGACGCTAGCTTTGTATGGAGTCTTTTAAACTTTAAATTTTTTTTTTTTTTTTGCAATTATCATTTGTTTAAGACCCCCCTCCCCACCCCCACCCCACCTACCCACAAAAATAAAATAAAAATGAAATTTAAAACTCCATCCTCCTTCATGACATCACCCCCGCCTAAACCCCTTTTTAAATTTTTTTCTAACTAGATAGGCCTAAGCCTATATTCCATACTGAAACCTTTTTCAAGGCCTTCACATAAAAGACAGTTTCTCTGCATTGAGCACATCATTTTCCTTAAAAAAAAAAAAAAAAAAAAAAAAAAAAAATAATAAAAATTAAAAAAAACCTTCCCAGAGATCAGAGGCAGCAACTTTTCTCCAAGGTCATATTAAATGAATCTTATACAAGTTTGTGCTACACAAATATTGATAGGGGAACAATGATGAGCATAGAGGAATATAGAGGAACATAGAGTAACTAAGAGGAACATACAGGAACATAGAGGAACTTAGAGAGAGACACATACAGTAGCAATCATGGTTGGATGTAATTAATATGTGCCCATGTTCTCTTTATCCTCCATTTCTTCATGTGTTGCACTGTAAAGTTTAAAGCTGTCTTCTTCTTCTTCTTCTTTTTCACTTGCGTCTTCTGCTCTGCGTTCCGCGTTGAGCATTTAGCTTCCGGAGACTTTTATTTTTCATAGGAATTTCCTTTAAAACCATTTATTCTTTCACGCGCGTGCCTTAAATATGTTCGGACAAATTACCACTGAAACATTTTTTTTAAAAATCCTTTATTATTAACTTCGCATGTGTTCGTAGCGGGCTGGGTGGGCGCACTTGCAAAATCTTCGGACGGCTAATTTGACCCGCTTCCTGTCAAGCTATCGGGCTTACACTTGGCCCATAGACTCGTTGCCGATGACAACGCGTGTTTTTCCTCTTCAAATTTTCATCCCAAAAGTTCCAAACCTCCAGCCTAAAAAAAGAAAATCGGTTTATCCTGGGTTTTTTTCCAGGGCCAAGATAAAGGAAATGGGAGGCCACTGATTTCACGAAATAAAATTTACCGATAACTGCGCTCAATGAAATTCTTTAAAAAAAATTTTTTTTTAAAATCACAATTGTGTTTGATGCGTAATTTGTTTTTCTTCTTATCTGTGTTGCTTTTTTTCTGACATAGTTGGTGAAACTCATCTGCAGTGTAGCATTGGGTGGGTAATTATAATATGAATATAGTTCAGGGACGTGACAATAATTGCGGTTGAGAGCCATGGGGGTGGGGGGTGGAGCACTAATGGGGATTCTAATAAATTTCGTTACTTGAATGGGTGTTTTGTCAAATTTCCAGCACCCCCCCCCTCTCCAACCACATATTTAGCTCAATATTACATTTTGAAAAGGTTTTGTACAAATATCTTTAAAGGTTTTGTACACATATCTTTAAAGGTTTTGTACAAATATATTTAAAGGTTTTGTACAAATATCTTTAAAGGTTTTGTACAAATATCTTTAAAGGTTTTGTACAAATATCTTTGTTTTTTAAGGCGTTGTATTTTTCAAGTGCAGTTTCCATCTGTAGAATGCACAACTTCTTCATGTGTCAGGCTACAGATGCACTCAGTGAACATTCTTGCCTTAAGAACTGTTATCTTTAAAGCAATTTTAGATTTGATTAAACCGGTTTTGTTATTTTATATATGTTTTCGGTACTTGTTTTCCAATTAATAATAACAATGTTACAGTATAATAGGGCTTAACCGGGGAAAAAGGGGGGGGGGGAGGGGGTTTACACCGGGTCCGGGTATTTAGAGAGAATACCCGTTGGGTCCGAGGGTTCAAGACAAAAAAAAGTTTAACAATAAGCCTTCTCTTGTTTTCCAATTAATAATAACAATGTTACAGTATAATAGGGCTTAACCGGGGAAAAAGGGGGGGGGAGGGGGTTTACACCGGGTCCGGGTATTTAGAGAGAATACCCGTTGGGTCCGAGTGTTCAAGAAAAAAAAAAGTTTAACAATAAGCCTTCAGACAATCCTACCCCCTACCTTTCAGCCTTTAAACGATAGGCCTACAGGCTGTTCTACAACATGCTTTATTGATGAATATAACAGTCGCCTCCGAAAAAATTCATTATTTTTTATTGAGTTCAACCGTCACGCGTGACGCTCACTGCTCAACAGTTTTTTTGTTGTTTTTTTTCACTCAGTACTATTAATAGAAAACATGCAGTGTAGAGAGGGTAAAAGGGGGGGGGGGGTCCGGTTGTAAAAATGAATCAGGACACACCAAAATCAAGATCTATATATATAAGAGATGAAGATGTTTTGAGGACATATTGTTCCAATGTGCAATTACATTTTTATGTTTATGTCTGAAAACAATTGTTTTATCAGACATATTGAAAAGATATGGTTCTCTTCTTATTTAAAAAAATTATTATTTTTTTTTGAAGGTGGAATTGTCACTAAAGATATTTAAAACACGCAACTTGACCACATAACGTGGACAATATTTTTTTAATCAGCTGCATTTCACTGAATCTCTTAAAGAAGCGACACTAAATCTCTGGTGCATAAAAAAGGTGCTAAACATCGTTAGAAGAACGCGACTGGAAACGGCAGCAATCAGCACCAGCGTTGATTAAAAAAAAAAACAACAACGAACAAATAAACAAAACAATTATTTCAGAGAAACCGATTGGAGGTTGAACCCAGTGCTAAGTTGAATGCTTTGATTAAGCCTAAAGGGGGGGGGGGAATCTCAATGTTTGATGTTTGCATGAAATGAGCTCTGGTTGACATGGACGCCCGCAGGAATTTTCTCAAGGTGGTGGTGGGGGTGAATCATACATTCTTGTTCATAGTATACATATATCATGAATTGAAAGCAAAAGAGCGTATTACTCTCTATTTACAGTAGCCTACTTTTTTAAAATAGATGGGGTTTTTTCCCCTCACAAATATGCAACGGTCATTTACAATGAAATTCATAGCATGAATTAGTAAGGTCATGCATGATATAAACTATGCAACTAATTTACTCACATTTCTTGATATTGTGTCTTTTAAATCGTTGAAAAGGTATTAAAGTCGGCGTTTATCCTTTCCAAGTAAGTCCATTACTTTCTGCATCAACTCCGCCATATCTCTGCTCACCCTAAGCGATGTTACACAAATCCGTACTACCTTAATGACGCTCATCAAGAGCGTGGACAAGTTTTGACTCTTCTGATGGTACTAAAGGAAGGCTCCACGGTGCTTGCCGTTGTTGATAAAGTGAGTGCAAGAAGAATAGCTTGGCGAATAGATGGTGGGTGGGGGGGGGGGGAGTCTGTGCTTGGAAGGAAGACGATAGGCCGCCAGTCATTTGTTTCATATCTTTTGATTGTTGGAGCATGCTCCAAAAATCAAAAAAAAGTTCATTGCTTCAATCTCAAAGTGGTCAATCGAGCACAAACTGGCAATGCGACCAACGCCCTTCTTAAACTGAACACGGTTAAGACGTGTCGTGGTGCCTGTGTGAAGTCTGAATACCTGGAGTAGTGGAGCTGTTGTCTCTAAAGAAACCGGTTGGTCAAAGATGATGTTATGGAATACCGGTATACGGAACAAATATTTTTTATCTGAAGGAGTCTTCTTCAGAGTTGGGATCTTCACACTTGTCATTTGAGCGTCTAGTATTGCAGCGATGTACTTGTCGTCCACAGATTAGAGTGCTTTTCATCTCAATGTGAACTCAAGTTGCAAGGGCCAAGACTTTTCCATAAATATTTTGCTTAAACGGAATTTTAATTTTGGACTGTGGTGTGTAGCTACACCGGTGACTGTGGTGTGTAGCTACACTGTGGACTGGGGTGTGTAGCTACGCTGTGGACTGGGGTGTGTAGCTACACCGTGGACAGTGGTGTGTAGCTACACCGTGGACTGGGGTGTGTAGCTACACTGTGGACTGTGGATCCCGTGTCGAAGAATGCTTGTCTAGGATTATCCCCAACTGTACTGGCAACGAATTTAAAATAAAAAAAATACTAAGATTCTGTATTCTAGTCTATGGACAGTGACACCAGTGACAACAGTGACAACAGTGACAACAGTGACACCAGTGACAACTGTGACAACTGTGACAACAGTGGACAAAGGCATTACACAACTCGGTTCAT
Organism: Lymnaea stagnalis; assembly: GCA_964033795.1. Classification (NCBI taxonomy): domain Eukaryota; kingdom Metazoa; phylum Mollusca; class Gastropoda; family Lymnaeidae; genus Lymnaea; species Lymnaea stagnalis. The sequence continues at coordinate 314,920 of CAXITT010000649.1, read as the reverse complement.
TGTAAAAATATATGTAACACTTTAAAAAGAAATAATTTTATTTTACACAATTCAATGAGGTAAAACATTTTTTTGTTCTAACAATTGTTCCTGAAAATGCGTGACTTATTGGTTGTAACTTCCGGAGGCTCTAGTTTGACCATCATGTGATAGAAAACTTTCTAGCGATAAAAGCATTGCACATCTCTTATTTCAAATGGAACCTAAAATAATATATATAAATATCATATCTATCATATCATGTATAGGTCATACATATATAAGTGAAAATTTGTTTGTGGGTTTTTTCCACAACGACTTCTACACGAATTGATGGAACTTGGCCAAACTTAACACATATATCCATCATTATCCAGAATGAAATACTGGTGAGGGCGGTTATGAACATTTTATAACAATTATGTTTGGGGGCGGGGGCCCCGAATTTGATTTTTTTTCTTATATGAGCTATATACATAAAATGACCACCAAGTACTCCTACATGAATGGATGGATATTGACAAAACTCAGTACACACACACTTGATTATCCATATTCAATTATCGAAGGGTACAGAACTAATAATATCCATTCCTCTAGGGCCGGGAGCCCCATTTCCTTGTTCCTTTTAGAAGCTATATAAATATCAATAGGTTTAGTAAACACGATAAGTTCTATGTGAATTGATGGATATATGCTTAGGTTAGTAGCAATACACTTCCATACTGAAATATCGGTGGATTTAAAGTAAATACTATCCAATTCATGCTAGGCAAACTAATTCGGTAGAGTTATGGAACCGGCCCCAGCTGGGGCCCCTCTTTCAACTTAAATATACTATAGTTAGAGTAATGCATTTCGTTGTAGAATTTTTCTTATTCGAAAAATAATTACGCAGAAAAGTCATGTTTTTCCGCTTTCCGAGGAGGATCTCAAGTTTAATCTAGAATGTTCCACAAAACTCTATATTGTTCTACGTGGATATATATAAATATAATGGAATCGAAAAGCTTATTTAAATTTGTGTCAATTCCTATAATTTCATTGGTATTTTATTTAAAAGGACCGTTTATAATTCTACCGGGAACAAAATCCATACGAGGAACAGGATCCTAAAGGTGAATGAGTAAACTTATGAAATGGGATCAAATAGGGATCCAATCGGCAAACGGGATCCCATCGGAAAGGAGGATCCCACCAGCTAAGGTGATCCTACTTGTAATTGGATTCCATCGAGATCTCAGTTCAGTCGGGATCTTGAAGGGGTCGGGATCCCATTAGTATATGCGTTCCCATTGGGAAAAAGGATCCCAATGGGTTTGGGACCTTAATGGCATCCCAATGGCATCCCATTTGGAAACCGGGTCCCAATCGGAATCATTATCCCGATAGGGCCGGGATGTCATTTGGGATCTGGATCACAATGGCCTTTGAATATGGATCCGATTTGGAAACGTGGGCGATCGCACCGGAATTGGGATCCAAAGGGATTCGGGATTCAATCGGAATCAGTATCCCATCGAGATCGGTATACCGACCTGATTAGGGATGCCAATTGGATCCGGCAGCTCCGAGGAACGCCGGGTATATTGGCTAGTATATATATATATATATATATATATATAATGGATATGGTGATCACAGAGACATCTCCTAGAAAGGTATGAAGAATCTCCATCTTTCCAAATGTAGTTCAAGAGTGAGAGAGTTCATCAACAAAAAAATTAATAACATCAAAAACAAATAAAATCAAAAACAAATAAAATAAAAAACAAACAGAATCAAAAACAAATCAAATAAATGCACTGTTATTTGGTTAACGGGAGGTACCAATGGTGGTAGGTGTGGCGTGGCGTGGCGTCTGCCTGCGTC
>CAXITT010000649.1:301596-312835 GCA_964033795.1 Lymnaea stagnalis | reverse complement strand
TCCCCCCCCCCCCCCCCCCCCCGTATTTAATCAAAAGTGCATTGTTTGTTCGAGAGTATCGTTGACGCACACATCATCCCTGACCGGAAGATTTTTTTTCCCAATCGATACAAACTATTCCATCAAAGATTCGTTAACACGCAATGTAATCGTGAAGTAAAAGTTGACCTTGAAGTTCAGTCCCTGGTGGGTTCAAACCAGGGTGGGGGAGGGGGAAGCTCCAATGTCCAAAATCAGATTTGGTCAGCAGATGTCAAGCCGTGTCTGGACTTATTAAGAGTAATGCCACCATTCAAACTGTCAATGATAACATTGGTAAATATCTCTGACGCATTCTCCGACGCGACTAGTCCATGTCTTGACACCCGATGGAATTTTAAATTATGATCTGCAAATTTTTAAATAAAAATATGCTGTACAATAATTTTGATGAACTAACTCATCAGAGACAAGAAATTAATCAATTGACAAGAGAAGTACTATGATGGAATCACCAGAGATCTATTATCGATCAAATCACCAGAGACCAAATATTGATCAATGGAACAAGGGAAATAATGTTGTTAAAAGTAACAGAGAAACATTTAGTGAAAGTTCGGGCCAAAATCTTGATCTCAAATAACAATTTTTTGTTTTTTACTGCGACGCGAAAGGATAGCAAAAATGTCAAACACTTTTCATTTGTTTTTGTTTTTTTAAAATTACTTAATGACCGGTGGATAAAAATTAATGATTGATGGACTGCTTTCAAACTGTGTAAATGAAATACAACAAGGTATGTTGCACTTGAATTAATAGACGGGACAATACGATTCAGACGTTTCCGCCTAGAGCCTTCTTCAGCACACAAGACAACTAGAACCAAGACAATCGTTCACTGTGCTCTGTTACTTGTCTTGGTTCTATCTGTCCTGTATGCTGGAGAAGGCTCTAAGCCGAAACGTCAAAAATCTCGTGTCCCGTCCAGTGTCCAATACGTGCTCGTCCTCCAAGGCTCACAAACCCACGTCTTTTTCACGCGCCTGAATATCAATATTCACATATCACACCCGTTTTTTACACCGCAGATTTATTTCACCAACTACGTTGGAAAAATGAAGGAATATAATACGAACTAAATGCACTTGCTATTTTTTTTTTTAGACAGAGCCTCACTTCTTTCAAACCTGAAAATGTGTTGTCATTGCCAACGGGTCCGTTTGCCGAATTTACGCTCGATAGGTTGACGGGAAGTGGGTCAGTTAGCCATCCAAAGATTTTACCAGCCAGCACACAAAAAAAAAAAGAAAGAAAAGCGAAGCTAATATAAAGAATTTAAAAACAAATTCTTTGACTATCTTATTTACCGACTAAATATTAATAAATTTATTTAAAAACCACATTTTAATGTCGGTGCGTCTCTGGTATGTTTCGGGAGGATGGTGACTATAGAGAGCCCTAGCGTTGCATCACTGAGCTCTTAATGTATTCTAATGGTTGGACAGTTTGAAAACTGATTAAGACAGAGGCGTTTAGCACGTACTCTATAATTACGTAGGAGCTCAAAATGGTGTTTGTCATTCGGAAGTCGACCATGACCACTTTAATCATCAGAATTTGTGCTAGCTCTGTCTGTGGGTGCGCAGATGGCTCATGAGACCGATTCCGGCGCGAAATTTCCGTGTGCTGTAGGTGCTGGGGAATGATGTGGCACCTGCGGGAGCAGAGTCAGACCGGGCCTTCCTCGCATGTTTCTTGCAATCTGCAGCCGCTGTTCTGCCAACTTCTCGTTGCATGGAGCTCCTGTGTCAAGTGGAACGCCATGATGTTCGATCCTTTGCTTTTTCCTCAAAATACAAAAGACCAGATCGATGACGTAATCAATCGGTTTATTTATCACCACGTGAAGTGTATGGCCTAGTTACTCATCAATGGATGTCACTACTGCAAAACAATCCACCATATGCTGGTGTCAACAATACGTCGACACTCTTTCAGGGTAGACACTACTACCACAGCCACCACTGCCACCAACAACCAACACTCCCTCGGGGTAGGCAATACTGCAACAGCCACCTCTGCCACCAACAACCAACACTCCACCAGGGTAATCAAAACTACACCAGCCACCTCTGCCAACACCCACCAACACTCTGCCAGGGTAAACACTGCCCCTGCCACTGCCACCAACATTCTGCCAGGGTAAACACTAAAACACCAGCCACCTCTGCCACCAACCACCAACACCCTGCCAACACCCACCAACACTCTGCTAGGGTAAACACTACTGCAACAGCCCTGCCACTGCCACCAACATTCTGCCAGGGTAAACACTAAAACACCAGCCACCTCTGCCACCAACACCCTGCCACCAACCACCAACACTCTGCCAGGACCAAACAGTCGATGCTATGAGACTGACCACCAATCCCCAGTGCATCGAGTTGTGATAGCCATTCCATAAGGTCAACAACTGGTATTGCAGGGAGATAACGTAATTTGTCTCGGTGGAACAGAGTTGAAAAAAGGGCAGACTAGAATCGCTTAAAATCATTTCCCAGAATTCCTCCGGCTGATGGGTATATTTATTTTTTTTAAATTAAAAATATAGCTAAATTATTCATAGACAGAGTGCTATATTATCCTTACACTGAGAACTAAACTATCCACTGATGTCTGTTTCATCCATATCCTGATGGCATCTTTATGCGTATTTCGAAAATACTCCATATATTTACAATAGGTCCAAACTCATATATTTCTCATTTTCTGTTTCTTTGAATCTTTTCCCTCATTTCACTGATCTCCTAACCTTTAAACTCCTTTTTTTTCCCCTTCTATACTGATGTCTAGTAGTTATACAATTTTTTTTTTTTCAATAAAAAAAAAATTTAAAAAATCTGGTCACTCTATTGTCCACATTGTGTCGTTTGGAATCAGGCCAAGTAAGTAAAGGAAACAATCTATAAGTAAACAAACAAAATAGCATAAACTCAATGCTCACAGAAACAAATTGCCTCAGTTTATGTCACATCATTCAAGACCATAGACTTCGGACATGACCGATGGTACAACTATAAATAAGTTTAGGATTACTGACTTGTCTAGACGTCGAAGGAAATGTTTCACGGTGCTGTAGAAAGTACAAAGGACATTTGCCATGAACTTGTTCAAAGACAACGATTTTATTTATTTATTTTTTTAAAACAATATTCTAGAAACATAATGAGTGTTTGGGAAATAGATAAAATTATAGATAAAATTATAGATAACTAATTAATTACGAAGCATTTATTACATACAAAAATCATTTGCTTGTTGTGCAAAAAATACATTTTGTAAAAAATTTTTGTTCGATTTTTTTTTTTTACAAATGTAACTTACCTAAAAATGCTACAGCTGATTCTGTTGTCCCTCACACCCAGTAAACTGCCAGACTTCTGACCTCGGTGGCTTTGGATGTTGAACTCCCACTAGGGCTAGCGGCTTAATCGGGCGAACCAGTCTTATCAACCAGGGCAATTTAAAACCAGGCCCTTTTTGAGAAATCGTAAAACCAGTTCACATTTGCGCCCAGGGGTAGACAAATCAAATCAGTCTGCAAATCGGTATTGAATAGTTAATGATGATTAAAGTGACAGCCCTTTGCGCGCCCCACAGGCAGGTTCAGAACTAGCACATGCTCTTTGCGCACCCACAGCCAAGTACAGTATTAGCAAACATACAATGATTCCGGAGTCAAGGTCGATCTCGACTGTATGGAACAATTAATCTCCTCATTCGACAGCCTACGTTAATAGGGTTTCCAATAAATCAACGGGATAATCTGGCTTGTCCAAGAATCATTTTGGTGACGTTGACATCCCGATGTCAATGACAAGTGTGAAGAATCGTATCATCGTCCTTAAAAACACCCAACGATGGATTGAGCGATCCATCCACTTATCCATAAATTGGGCTTTGGAATGTTCGATATTAAAAAAAAACAACAACTAATCTCTTCATTATTGACGAGTCACTGTACAGAAAGACAGCCGTCAATTCTATTTGAGCACCAACCTTGGCGGCTTCCTGGTGTTAGTAGGTCACAATTTACGTTGACGACGAGTGAAAAAGCTATCACGGATGTAAAGCTAACATAAATTGCTCGTCCTTCGCAATTGAAGATGACCAAGGCTTCACGGGGGCATTGGATTGAGCAGTCTTTTCTTTTTTTTTTTTCGAAAGCGTGGACGTGTTGCTCCATTCGTCAGCCTCACTCTCTCGCCCTCGACTCTTTTTTTTCTCCCCCCCCCAATGGCTAGACTTAGTCATTTTTTTTTTTTTCGAAAGCGTGGCCCTTTTGTCCCCTTCGCCCGCCTCCCTCTCTCCCCCTCGACTATTTTTTTTCTCCCCCCCCCCCAATGGCTAGACTTAGTCAAGACGGCTGGAAATAGACTAGGATGCAGTACCCAGCAGTATCAGCGGACACTGTGCTCTTTATGTGTTCAACTGAAATTTTGATTTTTTTTTTTTTATAACAATTCACATCCAACCTGTGCCGATCAGTGACTAACAAACCTTGGGCGTTGTGGGGGAAAAAGTGAAGTTGGAGATGAGTATATCTAATATGTGTCATTGAGAACAACGCTGGCAGTGTGCCTATTGTTTAGCGGACTTACTTTGTGAATGATCAAGTAAAAACTAGACGCGGGAGTTACACAATGTAATATCATGGCCGTGAGTTCGACTGTTGTTAAATCTCATGACTTAACAGTTGTGATGAGCTAACCATGACACGTCTGTCAAAAATCTCGTCATTTAAAATGGTTCTTTGGGTTGTTGTTTTTTTGTTTTTTTATTTCGCCTTCCTATTGCCAACCCCATGTTGGCACATATAATTTCAATTTGTAATGTGTACTTCTACCCTAGGATCGCCTGTGCTTCATCATATAGCCCTGGGCTACTTTCTAATACGAAACCAGAGTCTCCCCCAGAGTCTTGTACCGAGCCACAAAAGCGAAATCACCGGGTCGCAATAAAATCGTTTGATTGATGTATTATTTATTTTTAAAGAGCGAATGTAGTTTTCTATTGAAGTCAATCAACACAAACTGCATGGGCATACCGATCAGTTTGTGTTCATTACAAATATATCAACACAAACTGTATGGGCATACCGATCAGTTTGACACGAAGATGATATATCACAATAACCTTGCCAAGAGAACGAACGTTCGGGAAAACCCGTACGACAAACGCTACTTCCTTTTCTGCTCACTTTAAACCAATGAGGTCAGTTCCTTTATTTGTTAAATTATTTTCTTTAACTTTCATCATCTTTTTTTTTCTCTATTGACCATTGACACAGACATTGACGTAGACAAAGACGTCAGTAAATGTTAACTTCATTAACCTGTATCTCTAATTCTTTGTTCAATATAAGAATTTCGACGGTTTTTATTTAATGTCATCTGTTTCCTAGACTCTTTGAGTCGTATTCTTTTGTTTTAAACAATAACCATCGATCATCTTAAAGGTAAATAACAATTGTACAAGAAAATCTTTAAAAAAAATATTTGATTTTAGAAAGAAAAAAAAAAGTCTAAATTAAAATTTAAAAAATTTGACCCCTTCCCCCCTTTTTTAAACTTTTAATTCCCCCCCCCAACTACAATCCCCCCTCTCCTCCCCCCCCCCACCCCGGACACGGCCTAGGATATAATAATCTCTAAAAAAGTCGTTTTCAAGCAGATGACCTGCTCTCCAGCTCAAGGTCTCGTCAGCTCTCGCGCATGCCTCGTTAAAGCATGGCCGGGAACATAAAACAGGAAGTTCGCTCGTTAAGGCTTATCCTCAATGACACTCAAGCAGAGATTGTAGAACAGCTTAGCCCGAGCGGCCCCCCCCCCTCCCCAATCCCATCGGAAAGGATCAGATTGAAAAATCAACGCGGTTAAAAAAAAGAAAAGATTTTTTAAAAAAAGAAAGAAATCAAAGAATCTCCATTTCGTACGCTCTTTGTTTTATATCAAAAATACTGCTGTAACACAAACCTTGAGATGGTGAAGGTGTTGGGGAAAAATCGTGCGCTTAAATTCCCCATTACTGCCCACGCATTAGGGAGCAAGGATTTTGAAAAAAAAAAAAAATCATTATTTTTTTAAAAAATAATTTAAAAAAAAATAATAATTTCAATTAACCTGTTTATATTTGAACGCTGGCTTGGAGCACGGCTCGGGCATTGCAGTTTTGCGCGTGTTTATGCTGGAGCCAAATTGTTTAAAATTTGCCCTCGCTAAGATTTATCAGGGCGGCTGAATTCAGGAGTTATGAATGTAAGCACACCACATTTTTTGTATAAAATATTTATTTATTTAGGCATTTTTATATAGCGCTTACCTTAAAGCTCTAAGCGCTTTACAATTATTAAAAAAACATGTAAACTAACTACAATAAAAATGAGACATTAGGATAGTAACTACTATACTATAGAAACAATTAAAATGGCTATAAAACGAGGACACTTTTGCACGTTTTGGCCCATACTACAGGATTAGCCCGAGACAGAAAATGAGGCAGGCAGGGCAAGGAGGGTGCATCACAGGTCATAGGCGGACCTAAACAGATGGGTTTTAAGGGACTTTTTAAAAGTGGATGAGGTTTCACAATGACGGATATGGAAGGGGAGTTGTTTCCAGAACGTGGGCCCATGGAAGTAGAAGGAGCGTTCACCGATGGTCTTAGTTTTGGTTCTTGGGATTGAGAGGGTTCTATTGTCAATGGAAGAGCGTATATAAATATATATATAAATAAATAAATGTGTTTTATTTTGTTGTGTGTTATCTAAACAAGTGGTTCCCACACGTTTAGAATTGTGACCGAAAATGATGTTCACATAACGCGACATGATGAGGAGAAAAAAAAGGAGCAGTGGTTCTAAAGTTTTTTGTTTTTTTCAATTTAGCTACGCCCAAAATCTAGCTACACCCAAACTTCTCGCTACAGCCGAAATTCTAGCTACTCCCGAACTTCTAGGCTACATCCGATCTTTTAGCTTAACTCACGCTGGGGCTCAACTTGAAGAATACGCAATTCATTTTGTAACAATCTTTCAACCTGTTTCAGGTAAATATTTATCTGTGGCACCGCCAGCTAATCTTGTCATAGACACAGGCCCGGGCGTCAGAGATGATGGCCGAAATGAATGGGTACATCAGAGGTGGCGGTCTGTGTGGCCGGGGGCGTCGGGTGCCGGGCTGCTGGGTGGCGGTGAAGGGGCGCTGGGTGGTGGGGAATGGGGCGTTGGGTGGCGGGGACAAAGTGTCAAGTGGCGGGGGGGGGCGGGCGGTGCAGAGAGTAGGGTGGTGAGAAAGGGTCTTTAGGTGGAAGGGACTGGAAGAAGAAAAAAATGTGAAGAAGACGGTCAATTAATTCGTTGGCCCATTACAAATTGTAAAATGAAAAATGAAAATTTCACTTCCCGAGAAACATGAACATTATTTATAATTTCAAATGTTCAAAAAAAAAACAAAAAAAAAACAACCTTAAATGACTACCGCGCTTTGTTTATGACTTGCTACATATAAGAAACAGAAATAAAGGGAGGTGGTGGCAGAGGCGTGGCGAGGGGGGTGGGCAGGGGGGAAAGATGTCCCCGGGCGCCAGCTAATTAAGGGCGCTAAAATGTGCTTTGATATTATTTTATTGATGAAAATAATGGGCTTGAGAGTTGAAAAAAAAGAAAAAGGGGCGCTTTAAAACGGATCTTGTCCCCGGGCGCGAATCTTGTCCCCGGGCGCCAAACACCTTCGCTACGCCTCTGGGTGGTGGGCTGGGGGGGGGGGAATAGACATGGATCCTTTTTTTTTTTGTGTTTAAAACTGACATTAATCTCAGAGGTGCATGATTTGAACGACTCTGTGGATTCATATAAAAAACGTGGACAGTGATGTAATGGATGACAAAAAAAAAAACAACAAAAAAAAACCAGCGCTATGGATTAACCCGACCTGGACAAATGGAGCGCGCAAAAAAATCCGCACCAAGCGTAAATATTTAACAGGAATCCCAACTTAAAACTGACCACAGCTTAAGTAAAATTAAGAAAGCCAAGACAAAGTTTGAGCAGACTTTTAAAATTTTTTTTTTTTTTAAATTATACATATTAACTTTGCTTTTGTTCGTGGATGAGTAGCTGGCAAAACTGTCATAGGGCTAATCAACCCACTTCCCGTCAACACTTCGAGCTGAAACTCGTCACTTAGAAACTTTGCCGATGACAACACGTTCTGTACATTTTCAGCCCAAACCCCCCATAACCCTAAAAAAGCTAAGTTTATCCTGCTTTTCAAAAGTAGATTGAATGAAATATGAAGCCTCCTGTTTCACGAAATAAAATTCCCGATATTGTATCGCAAGTGCGTTTGGCGCGTAATATTTTCTTCTGTTTTTCTAAAATAGTTGGTGAAATAAATCTTCGGTGTAAAAGCAGGTGTCTGATTGGAGTTTGAATATAGATCAGGGGCGTGAAAATTTGTGTGGTTGTGAGCCTTGGGGGGGGGTGTGGGGGCATTAATTGGGATTGTTATAAAGAGCGTTACTTGTGTGCACGTTTTGACAAATTTTTCAGCCCCACCCCCATTGCTCGATTTTACATTTTATAAAGGCTTATACGGAAAATTTAGTTTTTAGCGGTTGTTTAACTTCCAAGACTCTGTGACCCTCGAGTTCTGTCCATTAATATTGGAGGCTCCTTGAAGTCATTGTGAAGCTAATCCCTTCTGAGCACGTGGAAGTGACCCGTTAAAACAAACAAACAGAGACACGTTAGTGGCCATCATCCCTATAACTCATTAACTCCATTTAGAGTCGTAGTCGTGCGATGTCAGGGGTTAATTCTACCTGGTCTGTATAGCATGAGACTTGGGTTATAACACATAGATACGTCTACATATAATGTACGTATTTCTTTTGGATATAAGGCTGTATAGTTTTAATTTTTAGCGGACGGTACCCCTTTGACATATTTTGAAAGCCTCAATGTGGTGGAGTTTCAATGTATTTAATTTTTAAAAGATGATATTAAATTTGATTACATAAATTGTTTTAGTTCTATTGATTTTTTAAATCATTATTGTAGTATTATGACATAATATCTTAGGATTCACCCCCCCTCCCCACTTCAACGTAGATCTACTTTTAGCCATTAACACGTATCTCCCATTTTGTTTGCTTTGTTAATGGCGTCATTTCTTACCCACCCCTTCATTAATTGAGCAAAGGTTGTTTACGCTCTAAAGCTGTGTTTCGCAACCTTCCTAATGCCGTGACCCTTAAAACAGTTCCTCATGTTGTGGTGACCCCAACCACAAAGTTATTTTTCCAGCTGCTTCATAACACTAGTATATATGTGTTTTCCGATGGTCTTAGGCGACCCCTGTGGAAGAGTCGTTCGACCCCCCCCCCCAAAGGGGTCGCGAAGCAACAGTTTTTTTCTTCAGAATGCCATCAGGGGACGCTATATCTAGAATATCTGTACTTGTTTAATTTGTTTAATTTATATTTTTGACGGTTGAAAGCTAGAAATTCAACCTTATTTTTTTACTGTTGATAGCTAGAGATTCAACATTATTTATTTGGCGGTTGATAACTAGAGATTCAACCTTATCTATTGGATGGTTGACGGTATATTTTTGGATTGTTGATTCGCTAGAGATTTCACCTTAATTTGGAAGAAATTGTGTTTTTTGTATTGTCTGAAATCTACACAATTTAATTTATTAAAACTAGCGCCGTTTGTTATGGGTAAAATAGTTCATGATTTGGTCAACATGTAGACAGAGCTTTCAAATTGGAAGAGATAGCTTTTTCAAATGAAATCATTGACGTGCGTCGAGTCGAGACGAAGGTTCCCATTGACGGGCGACTTATTTCTAATGAAAAAAGAATGTATGTATTTTTCCTCGCCATTTCTGCTAGTACAATTAAATTTCACTTTTATAATTTTATCTTTCACCGTATTTGATCGAGTCTTAACGGGCAGAGCAATTGAGGCCTAACGGGCATTTGACAATATGAACACTTAGCCTACTGTGGGCAGTATGACCAATTAGCCTACCGTGGGCAGTATCTTCAATTAGCCAACCGTGGGCAGTATCTTCAATTAGCCTACCGTGGGTAGTATGAACAATTAGCCTACCGTGGGCAGTATGAACAATTAGCCTTCCGTGGCCAATATGAACAATTAGCCTACCGTGGGAAGTATGAACAATTAACCTTCCGTGGCCAATATGAACAATTAACCTACCGTGGCCAATATGAACAATTAGCCTTCCGTGGCCAATATGAACAATTAGCCTTCCGTGGCCAATATGAACAATTAGCCTTCCGTGGCCAATATGAACAATTAGCTTTCCGTGGCCAATATGAACAGTTAGCCTACCGTGGCCAATATGAAGAATTAGCCTTCCGTGGCCAATATGAACAATTAGCCTTCCGTGGCCAATATGAACAATTAGTCTACCGTGGGAAGTATGAACAATTAACCTATCGTGGGCAGTACTAATAATTAGCATAACGATGAAATTTAGATCCACAACCCATTTTTTTTTTGCACTTTCTATCTTTCTACCATGGCGCCCACATGGAATGATTTTTTTTCTTAAGCCCTTGGCACCCCGGGCAACAGCCCGAGTTGCCTGTAACTTGAGCCGGGCCCTGATGTACTCGTATGTTGTAACCTTCTTTTAATAGAAACCTATAACGAAAGACCTGCCTGACACGGATACTATATAACATGGTTATCGCTAATCTGAGGTAGTAGCCGCAACGGTAAACTGTGGAGATGGATTCCCTTTTAACTGGCGTCCCGTGGACCTGAACTCTTAGGCAGAGAGTGCATCATACAGAATTTTAAAAAAAAAAAGAAAAAGAAAAAAAAATTATTCATTTTCACAAGGAGTTCAAACTTAAGTTGTATAAATGATAATTTAATGTGTTTACTTTAATTTTGTTTTCATTCTACTCATAAAGACAATGGCGGAAATGTTTAAATTTGTTTGTTTTTTTGTTTTTTTAATCCTTCAGTTGAATCTCTAACACACCGTTTTGACCTCTGCGAATTTGTTTGTGTCGTATGAAATCTCACGCAAATCTCTCGCCACAATAAATGTAAACAGACCTGTTATTTATGAAAGCTAATTCATCCCCTCACCCCCTACCCCCCCCCCCCCGGCCCCCCCCCGGGAAAAAAAAAGTTTGACCTATGAGCCGCCTCCCC
>CAXITT010000649.1:277432-290020 GCA_964033795.1 Lymnaea stagnalis | reverse complement strand
AAAAAAAAAAAAAGAGATATAACTTACTTTCTAAAAGATACGTTTTATTGATTTCTTTTTAAACTGAACGACGAGTCATTGATCATGTTGAACAGCGTGCCACCGTATCTCAACGTACCTTGTCAACTAAAAGACCACAAGTCAAATCAAGTCACCGTGCCGTCATGTTGACACTCCCCAAGCTAGAGAATGCTACTCCCCCCCCCCCCCCCCCCCCACACACACACACCCTTTGGTAATAAGTATCGATCCGCTCTCAGTTTGTCTAACGACTTAGTCCCCGACTACCAGTCCGCTAGTGTTAAACCCGTCTGACAATGATCCATTAGGAACTACTTTACAAGGTTCATCCATTGCAAAAAACCTTATCTTTTTATCGCACGAGATGTTGTTTCTTTTTTTTAACGAAATAGCAGAACAAGGTATGTTGAATCCTGCATCGAAAGACAGGACAATAAGAGATGATGAACGTTTCGGCTAAGAGCCTTCCTCAGCATGCAAGACAAAAGGAAAATACGACAAGACATTAAAAACGGGTTAAAGACTTAAAAGTGTTCGTCATTCATGTTAGTGCAGGAAGTTGGATGTCAAAACATATGTTTCTTACCGTCGTCTTTTTATTCAAGCATTCAAATACCTCGTTCTACTAGTTCAGTGGTTCTCAACCTTCCTAATGCCGCGACCCGTCAATACATTTCCTCATGTTGTGGTGACCGCCCAACGACAAAATTATTTTCATTAATACTTCACAACTGTGGAGTATATGTGTTTTCAGATGGTCTTAGGTGACCCCTATAAAAAGGGTCGTGTGACCCCTCCATACAGGTTGAGAACCGCTGTTCTAGTTCCTTCACACGGCTTGAATAAAGTCCTTCATTTATTGTCTTTTATATTATATATTTTTATAAGTGTTATTTTTTAAAATATTTTTTTTTTTAAAGCAACGGTTTGTTTGTAACATCAATGTCATACCGTGGTCAATTATTTTTTCATCAAGAGCTTAATTGTTAGCGTGAAATATTAATGCCCGTCAAATTGGTCAAATTTAATTAATGGGTCAGGTGGAGGGGTGGCCAACAGAGGAGATAAAATAATAACATTTCCTTCCTCGCTCTAGACATGGGTTATTGATTTCCGGATGGCTGGAAGCGGAAGTTGCGCAGTCGGGATGCGTTCAAGCTAAACAATCTCACGCTAACGGTGCGAAAGTGGGACATGGGCTATAATAGGACATTGTATCATCGAAGTTTGGACATTGGGTGATGGGACGTTGTAGAGTCGTTGTTGGAGTGCCTGTAAGTGAGAATCTATTTTTGAACATCTGACATGGGCGTATCCAAGAATGAACTTATCTCACGCACGCAATTTGTCGTAATAAAATGGGTGCACTTTCTTTAGACTTTCTGTGGACTTTCTGCAGACTTTCTTTGCACTTTCTATGAACTTTCTGTGTACTTTCTGTAGAGTTTCTTTGCTTTTTCTGTGGACTTTCTGTGGACTTTCTGTGGACTTTCTGTGCACTTTCTGTGGACTTTCTGTGCACTTTCTGTGGACTTTCTAAACAAAAACTAAAACCGTAGTTATTTTAGAAAAATAATGCCAACATCATTCCCTGTTTTTTTTAAAGATAATACAACAATATTGCCCGTTTTAATAAGATTTACTACAAGATTGCCTGTTCTTAAGATATTTCTACAAGATTGCCTTTTCTTAATAAGATATTAATCACGAAATTGCCTGTACTCAATACTATTACCATGAGATTGCTGATTCAGTCCCAGGGTTATGTCCTTTTAGTTGCACCGGCACATGTATTTACAATTCATTCTTCACTAAATGTCGTTGTAATGCACGTAGAGCATGGGCCAGGAATGACCTTTGAAGCTGTTGTACAGGTACTTTTTAAAGTGGATCTATGCGATTGATTACAATCACTTGTCAGATAATCTGTTCAAATTGGTTATATGTAATCTGATTAAAATCAATTTTCCAGAAATTGTGTTAAATCATGGGTCAGTCTTTGAAAAAAAAATATTATATATTCTTTGAGTTTTTCGGGCCGTAATTTTTCTAATGTTAAAATTGATCTCCGGGTATTCCCATTTAAGGAATGGTCACCATAAGTGTACACATGGCTCTGACATGCTATTTATTAAAGTGTTGCGTCAGTAGCATGGTTAACTGCTTCTATATTGATGATTCAGGATGCTGGCTTGAGTAGAGTAATACTTCTTCCATTCCTTCACTCACTTAGCCAGTCACACAAAGAAGTATATCAATTTCCAATTAAACTCACAGTACTTTATTACGTCATCTTTTACAATAATAATATTAAGAAGAATCCTTGCATGAATATCCAGTTAATAACATCCACAATGCAATTATTTCACATATGTATATATATATATATATAATATTCCATGGTATAGAAAATTCACCTCTCAGAAAAACAACCACGTCCTCACTTAACTACGACATCCGAGGTACTGCTCCTGATCACTCAGCAAAACGTGGAAACTTCAGCTTTACAAAAACATAATTGACTCTCTTTCCCCGTGAAAAATACACGTTAACATAGTTCAATATTCAAATTATGACACCTCTCTGACTCAATGGTTTCGTGTGCAAACATGATCTGTTACAAAAAGTTGACTCGCCAACTACCACCAGTGTTTTTTCTAAAAAGTATAGATGAATGTGATGATTTTAAAAAGAAACAAGAAGAAGAAGAGAAAAAAAAAAAAAAACCCACTAAGGTGTGCGAGAAGAGCGATTGGATTTTGTGCCGTGAGCCAATCAATTCTAATCGTGGAAATTCAATAATAAATTCACTTTCAATTTTTTAAAGATAATTTTAAAAAAAAAATTATGGCAATGTTCGGGTTTTAAAAAAAAAAAATATGTTCAAGGGTAAAGGAGGAAAATGGAGAAAGTCTAATTATTCTTTATCAACGAGCTTGCCTTCTCTTGATATCATTCTTAGCAAGGTGCTCATGTATTACAAGTGTATTATTACTTAGGGTTAGGTCAACTTTAATTTCATTACTTCGAATTTTCTTTTTTTTTTTTTTTAAACATTTATAAGTAACAAATTGAAATGTTACCAAATGAAATAGAACCAATTTTAATCGCACTTTTTCATAATGGCTACGATTTTTAAAATGACAATAATAGGACAACAAGCAAGACGGGACCCCGCGTGAACCCCCCACGATTTCCTTATCGGTATTTTCAGGACTATTAAGGAATTACTTCGGCAATGGCCAGCAGCGAGATATTTTCAAAGTACTTTTTTTAAAAAATGTGTTATTTTCAGTTTGTGAACTGTACAGATTCCCAAGTTATCATACCGCTCTCTTGACCATTTCTAATGTTACAATGGGAGCCGTTTTTTTTTTATTTTGAGATGGTAGCAGTTTACTACTTTTAGGATGGTAGCAGTTTATTTATTTTAGGATGGTAGCAGTTTATTTATGTTTGGATGGTAGCAGTTTATTAATTTTAGGATGGTAGCAGTTTATTTATGTTTATGAATAGTTATTTATTTATAAATATTTTGCAACATGATACAACAAAATATATTTCTCTAGCCATGATTTAATTCGAGGATATTTGGTTGTTGTCCCAGACATTGTTAAAACCTCCTTCTTATCTAATATAAAGTTGTAAAAACTATAACAGTCCATTTCGAAATCGTAGAGAACCTGCACGATTGCAGAAAAGGTCTCCGCCCTCATCTTGTTTCTTTCGTCCGTCCATTTGAATGTTCATGAGTGAAAAGATTCTTTCAGTATGACCAATATGGGCAGGGATCGCAGAGTGGACCAGAGTGGTGCAAAAAGGGGGGGGGGAAAACAGTGCAGCCATCATGCGAGCCCACATCACTTCGGGCACTGGCAACACAGCTAGCCAAAATATTACTTGAATTTATATTATAAATTTTAAAGTTTTAGTGATTTTAAAATGTGTCTGGTTTTTTAGAAACGGGACATTTCAATGCCCCGAGAGACTTTATCGGGACACCGGGTTTGATCGTGACGTTGGTTCACCCCACATTGACACGATAACAGCTCACACGATTGTTCTTTGTTTGGTAATTCTTGAAGCATTGTTCAGTCTGCAATTCTGTGAGATTCAGTTTTTCCCTCCAGGGTGAAGCAGAGCTTCGGTGACCAGCTTAGTTGAGGGTAACATTTGAAGGAGTGCATTAAAGCCATGTGAAGGGCATAGTACAGCAAGGTTTAATGACCTTTACAGTCACGAGTTGATCTTCCGAGGTAGGACAGGAGCCTTTTTTTAAATACTTTATTTGAAGCTCAATTTTCTTCGTGTGTTTTTTTTTAAATCAACATTTTTGTACTGCTAATTGACCCACTTGACGTCATACTATCGTGCTGAATTTTGGCACATAGACGCGTTGCCAAAGATGGCACATTATTTTTTCCTTCAAAATTTCATTTAGCTTATTAATCAAAAGTTATGCACTTCTTCACACTGACGATAGCTTTGGCCTCTTTTTTACATGTACACTAGTCATGCTTGTGCGCGATCAGTAGGCCCTCTCTGCCCGATGCCTTGTTCGTGGTCAGTATGCCCGCTCTGCCCGATGCCTTGTTCGTGGTCAGTAGGCCCTCTCTGCCCGATGCCTTGTTCGTGGTCAGTAGGCCCTCTCTGCCCGATGCCTTGTTCGTGATGTCATCCGGGAGAGACGGGCTACGGAACAAGCACCACAGTAGGCCCTCTCTGCCCGATGCCTTGTTCGTGGTCAGTAGGCCCTCTCTGCCCGATGCCTTGTTCGTGGTCAGTAGGCCCTCTCTGCCCGATGCCTTGTTCGTGGTCAGTAGGCCCTCTCTGCCCAGTGCCTTGGTGGCGGGGAATTCAGTCACCGATTCTGGATAAAATAATTGCCGTGGCTTAACCATTCCAAATTTTGTTGTCGTTTTTTTTATAAGAGTAATCTTATAAGATTTCCAAAATTTAAATGCAACAGTCTCATGGTATTTTTACTTTCTTTTTGCTATTTCCTTTTCACTTTATTCATAAGGAAAGATTCATCACTTTAAACATAGCAATTATCAAAACATTATTCTCCTTCGTTCTTTCTTTATTTTAAGGGCCCGCGATCAATGTATTGATCATTCTGGCTCCTTTGTTTCAGAAGGGTTCAAGATGTGCATGGTTTTAAAGGGGATACTGCATTGTTTTCAAGGGTTACTCGACAATGGTATTATGAACTGGGGGCTGGAAGACAGGAGGCAATAGACGAAAATATGTCAAAAGTAGCCGTCTCATCTGTTGCTTTTGGAAGCTATTTCCAGTCCCTTATTGTCTTTGGCAGGAACTAGGATCTCCTGTACTGAGTTCTTGTTGCTCCGAGCCGGACCTGCATGTCGTTGCCTCATCGCTGTCTCGGGGGGGGGGGGGGGGGGGGTGGGGGGGATGGACGAGTTTCTGTTTAATGCTGAAGCTGTTGACCAGCACTTTTTTTAGACATTAACGAAGCACGTGATGTCTTTTTTTTTCTTATACCTAACTATGGAATGATGATCTAAAGATGTCCAAAAATTTTAACAAAATCAATGTTTAGTCATAGCTACCATGTAATCAAACATGCTTAAGTCCAATGTTTAGATTCAAGCAAGTATAGCTCCAAGAGATCCATCTGATGTGGTGAAGTATATAGAGTCTGGAACGTTTAGGGCGCTCTTTGAGTTTTGCTACCCCTTACTTACTCACCCCGAAAATTGTGTTACCTGGGGCGGAGAGCCCTCCTGCCCCTTCCCCCCACATACCCGTCTTCTGAAGTCATCTGTTCCAAGGCCTTTGTAATCAACTCAAAGTCATGAAAAAAAATTTTTTAACATCGCAGATCAAAATTTCGACATATCAAAATTGCGGCATATCAAAAGTGCGTCAACTCAAAAGTGTGGCAAAACCCAGGTAACAAACATATTGGCAACAGATGGAATGATTCTTAAATTACTTCAGTCGAGTGTCTTCGTGTATTTTCTGACAAAGTTTTTCAATGGTACTCTACAATAGAGACCGACCGAATTTCGGCTTTCTCTTCGGTTTTGGCGCCGAAAGTTGCCATTTGATCAATTTCAGTCTAGTTTCGGTTTCGGGCGAAACTGAAAAGTTAATTTCAGCTTACTTTCGATTTCGGCCGAAAGTGATAGAGACTTTCAGCCATCTGGCCGAAAGTGACTGAAGTCTTCAGTCATCTACCAGAAGTCAGGCAGTCTGTAACTAGGCCGATATTCATTATTGCTCGACCTCTTGCTGTAAATTAGTTTTTAAATTAAAATGGTAAAAACCAGAGTATTCATTAGATCAGGGGTTCTCAATTCAAATAATCCGGGGGCCGCGGGAGGTAAGGTCTGACTGGGAATGAGCCTGATCAAGTAATTCACACAAAAAGCGATTACAAATTCTGTAAAGTACAAATGCTACAACCTGCTCAACCTTTATAAATAACAAATAAAAACATTAAGTTTTATCAAGAACTAGGCGTCACTTTCTTTCTTCTTCTACTTGTTGCCAGAGACCTGGTAGCGATATTTCTTACACAGCTGAGCGACTTTGGATTAAGTGAGGAAGCAAGTGAGACCCTCATTATAGCTTGAAGATGTTTCGCCCTGAATTTTGACTTGTTAAAGTTCATAGTGGACAATAGATTGTCACACAGATATGTACTCCAAAAATGCTCATATGATCCGCTTGAACAATCTAGAAATCTCAATGAATGTCGAAGGCTATTATCTCATAAATTGTACATGTTTGTCTATTTTTCCATCCCCTTTTGAAGTCTTAAAAATGTGCTCAAATTCTTCCTGTAGCTTTGCAATGGCATCAGTATACTTACTTCTCAAAGGTGTGCCCGAGTCCATGAGTACCTTACATGTTTCGAAATGGCAAAGGTTTCTCTAAGTTTTGTAAAGAATGCCCTGACATTGTCATACGCAACACTTCCACGCTACTTCTGATTTTGTAACTTCTTGTTGAGTACATTCAGCTCCTGTGTAAAGTCAACAAGAAAAGCCAAGTCAATGAGCCATTGGGGGTAATTTAGTACAGAAACAACCACCCCATCCTTCGCCATGAAAGCTTTAAATTCTACAACGTGTTCAAATGTTAGGCAGGAGCAGGACATAGTTATGAATTATTGGTGCGAAGGAAGAATCTATTAGCATTTTTTTATCTTAGAAAAGGCCTTTTTGACTAACCCTATTTTGAAAGTGACCAAGCTGACATGCTCGGAATTTCCCTCACTGGTAAACACTAGCGGCAAATTAAATAGGGGTCCTTTGATACTGTGTCAGATTCCTACGATTTACACAATTATGTTGGTGCATTACCCTCAATTTGAATTTTTAAAACTTTTATTAAAACTGCACTTTGGCCATTTTTGTCTTAAAAAATGCTATATAATAAAACTTTTAGTCCGATTTTAAACCGTACTTACAATTATAATCAAAATACAAATATAATTATACAAACATAATAAAAATCAGAATAAGACTAGTCGGTGAGATTTAACTGAAACCGTCTCGGAGGGTCACATTATAAATACGAACATGGGGGAAAACGCATCGGCCCTATTAACACTAAACTTTGATGTCATGTATCGGGCCGCAAAATATCGTCTTGCGGGCCACAAATTGCCCGCGGGTCAAGAGTTTGAGATCCCTGCATTAAATGTTTATTTAATAATATTCCTGATAATCTCATTTTTTATAAAAAGGAATGTAAATATTGATACTGTCCCCCATCATTTTCGATGTACGCAGAATGTAAGCGTGAACAAATTTCAAAATATCTAAATGTTACTGTTTCGGCTTCGGTTTCGGCCAAAAGTCTCTATAAACTTTTGGTTTCGGCTTCGGTTTCGGCTTCGGCCGAAAGTCTCGTTAAGCTTTTGGTTTCGGCTTCGGTTTCAACCGAAAGTCATTTTTTTAACTTTCGGCCTAGCTTCGGTTACGGCCGAAATCAGAAACTCACTTTCGGTCGGCCTGTACTCTAAACCATTGTCTATCAACGATTACCCAGGCAAACCGAATATTGGAACACAAACACTTTATGAGCGACCAGGGTTCGTCTTTATTATCTGTGTCTGTCACACAGACTCACCTGGTTACCGTATCTCTTTATAACAGCACAGTCTATATAAAAAACACAGGAGATATCACTCACAAACGTCTCCTCAATCAGACCTATGGCTCTCTCTCTTCCACCTTCTCCCTCTCCTTCTCTCTCTCTAACCCACTCACTCTCTCTCGTCCACTTTCTCTATCGCACGCCATATATTTACACACGTGTTTATCATTCTATTCCTGTGATCCAATTCAGACACAATAAAAACATTCGTGACACAGTTCACGGGCCCGAACAGCGCTCTTACTAACAACAGTGGTTCTCATACCCTGGACAATGATGAAGTAACGAGCAATTTAAGTTTTTTGAATGGCCGAGTTGAAAACCGCTTCATATAGTTGAAAATAGCAACATTTGATTTAGACAAGTCAATTACGAATAAGAACACTTGCATTTGTTTAAGATTATGGACATCAATCATTTTGAGAGTGCAAAAACGTCTTAAATGTTAAGTGCGTTTGTCCGCGTCTAAAGATAGAACAACGTCATCGTCTCCAGTAACTAAGCTTGAATGTTTCTAAAAAAAAACCCACCTAACCTTATGAACGGAATTGTATTATCCAACTCAGTGAATCTGATTTGAAGCGTAAATTTTACAAATAAATTTTAAAACAAGGGGGTAAAGAAACCCCTCTGAAAGGATCTAATGTATTTGGGCACTGTGATTATGGAACCGCCGTCCTCCACCCATCCTCTACCTTAATGGCAACTCTCGTAAGGAAAAAGAAAATTGTATGTATAGAAGCAATTACGAGCAAATTTGCGTGCGGTCCAATTTCAGGACATAGACCAGGAAGTCTGTTCGGACTTGTATATCTAAGCTGAATCTAAGATTTTATGAATTCTATGATGTTAAAAAACGAGTGTATTTTTTATTGTCCTATAAAATATGCGAAGAAAACATCGGGTGGTCGAATTAGCCTGAGATTAATGTCATATTATTTATCACTCACGGTTTAAAAAAAAAAAAAGAATCTGACATTAGGCCCCAAGGTTGTGTTCCCGTAAACA
This sequence comes from Lymnaea stagnalis, assembly GCA_964033795.1. Lineage (NCBI taxonomy): Eukaryota > Metazoa > Mollusca > Gastropoda > Lymnaeidae > Lymnaea > Lymnaea stagnalis. The sequence goes on along the minus strand of CAXITT010000649.1, from coordinate 280,855 downwards.
GAGTTGTGTTCCCTTAAACAGTGTTGTGTCCCCGCAAACAGAGTTGTGTCCCCGTAAACAGAGTTGTGTCCCCGTAAACAGAGTTTTTCCCCGTAAACAGAGTTGTGTATCCGCAAACAGAGTTGTGTATCCGCAAACAGAGTGGTGTATCCGCAAACAGAGTTGTGTCCCCGTAAACAGAGTTTTTTTCCCGTTAACAGAGTTGTGTCACCGAAGAAGGGGGCTGAATCCACATGGGGGGTGGAAACAGTGTCTTCCTTAGAGCCAGGTATCTCTCCATAAGATGGCGTCGTGTCCTTTATAGACGGAGTTTTGTTTCCCTCGTATACGGTGCTGCATCTCCCGTTGACAGAGTTGTATCGCTCATAAACGTAGTGTGTGTCCCCCGTTAGACGGAGTGTGTGTCCCCCGTTAGACGGAGTGTGTGTCCCCCGTTAGATGGAGTGTGTGTCCCCCGTTAGACGGAGTGTGTGTCCCCCGTTAGACGGAGTTGGGACCTCCGTTAGATGGAGTAGTGTACGTGTGTGTCCCCCGTTCGATGGAGGGTGTGTCCCCCGTTAGACGGAGTGTGTGTCCCCCGTTAGCCGGAGTTGGGACCTCCGTTAGATGGAGTAGTGTACGCCCCCCCCCCCTGTAAACTGAGTTGTGTCCACCGCAGACGGAGTTGTGTCCTCTGATGTCAGATCTCTATTCCCACAGACAGAAGTTCCCCCCCCCCTTACCCCCGTAGTCTAAAGTAATCATTTCAGGCTTTTGCAACCATATCAAAGTATGGAATCAATCAAATACTCATTTACTTGTGTTCCTAAAATTTTGTTCCATTTCTATTCTCATCTTTTGGTTTTAAAATGTTTTTTTTTTTACATAACTAACAATTATATCCCATTACCTTGACAACACGCACCACAGAACTGTGTGAGAGGCACGTGTTTGGTTTAATTGTGTGCTTTAGTTTCTACACAGAGACAGTGAGAGAGCTACATTGTGATTTGGGTACATTTAAGTGAGAGAGCTACATTGTGATCTGGGAGTACTTAAGTGAGAGATCTACATTGTGATCTGGGGACATTTAATGGAGAGGGCTACATTGTGATCTGGAGACATTTAAGTGAGAGAGCTACATTGTGATCTGGGCACATTTAAGTGAGAGAGCTACACTTTGATCTGGCTGTAATGAAGTGAGAGAGCTACATTGTGATCTGGAGACATTTAATGGAGAGGGCTACATTGTGATCTGAGGACATTTAAGTGAGAGAGCTACATTGTGGTCTGGTGACATTTAAGTGAGAGAGCTACATTGTGATCTTTGAGTACTTAAGTGAGAGGGCTACATTATGATCTGGGGACATTTAAGTGAGAGGGCTACATTATGATCTGGGGACATTTAAGTGAGAGAGCTACATTATGATCTGGGGACATTTAAGTGAGAGGGCTACATTATGATCTGGGGACATTTAAGTGAGAGAGCTACATTATGATCTGGGGACATTTAAGTGAGAGAGCTACATTGTGATCTTTGAGTACTTAAGTGAGAGGGCTACATTATGATCTGGGGACATTTAAGTGAGAGGGCTACATTGTGATCTGGGGACATTTAAGTGAGAGAGCTACATTGTGGTCTGGTGACATTTAAGTGAGAGAGCTACATTGTGATCTTTGAGTACTTAAGTGAGAGAGCTACATTATGATCTGGGGACATTTAAGTGAGAGGGCTACATTGTGATCTGGGGACATTTAAGTGAGAGAGCTACATTGTGGTCTGAGGACATTTAAGTGAGAAAGCTACATTGTGATCTTTGAGCACTTAAGTGAGAGGGCTACATTATTATCTGGGGTCATTTAAGTGAGAGAGCTACATTGTGATCTTTGAGCACTTAAGTGAGAGGGCTACATTGTGATCTGGGGGCATTTAAGTGAGAGAGCTACATTGTGATCTGGGAGTACTTAAGTGAGAGATCTACATTGTGATCTGGGGACATTTAATGGAGAGGGCTACATTGTGATCTTTGAGCACTTAAGTGAGAATGCCACATTATTATCTGGGGTCATTTAAGTGAGAGAGCTACATTGTGATCTTTGAGCACTTAAGTGAGAGGGCTACATTGTGATCTGGGGACATATAAGGGAGAGAGCTACATTGTGATCTTTGAGCACTTAAGTGAGAGGGCTACATTGTGATCTGGGGACATTTAAGTGAGAGAGCTACATTGTGATCTCGGGACATTTAAGTGAGAGAGCTACATTGTGATCTGGCAGTACTTAAGTGAGAAGGCTACATTGTGATCTGGGGACATGTAAGTGAGAGAGCTACATTGTGATCTCTGAGCACTTAAGTGAGAGGGCTACATTGTGATCTGGGGACATTTAAGTGAGAGAGCTACATTGTGATCTTTGAGCACTTAAGTGAGAGAGCTACATTATGATCTGGGGACATTTAAGTTAGAGGGCTACATTGTGATCTTTGAGAACTTAAGTGAGAGAGCTACATTGTGATCTGGGGACACTTGAGATTTCCAACTTTAAATAATTTATTAGTTTTTGTCAGCTGAATAAAGCAATTAGCCAAAACCGTCTATCTATCTGTCTTTCTTTTTTTAAAGCCCAACCATCTCTCTTTCCACTCTTTATTTTCGACCTTTGGTAATTGACTGTCATGTTTTCTTCCGGTAATTGAGTGCCCAGCATCCACTTTTAAGTAAGGGGCGAGGGCAGGGGCGTAGAGACATGGTGGGCCCAATTAACTGTCCCAATCCAAAAATAGAATCATCCCTGAAGGACTTCATCCCGGCGTGGTATCAATTCGTGAGTTCCGGTAAGCTGACCCCCGCTGGGCCACACAGTGGACACTTAATATTTGATGTTGGTAAAAATGAACATCTTATCACCAGGGAGGGTGGTGGTGTGGGAGGGTTGCGCTCAGTTAAATAATGTCTATTTTTAGAAATAATAGTTTAGTAGTTAAGGAAAAAAAATGCTCTAATTCTTGGTTTCATTCGTGTCAGAGTTTTGGGGTGTAGCTTTAAGCTCTGGTATAGGGCCTTTTCTCCGAACACCAGATTGTATTGAAGATGGAATCATTATATATCCATCCGTCCAAAATTTCGTCTATCTATCCTTACATCGATCCATCCATCTATCCATCCATCGATTGATCTATCAATCGATCAATCTATCCATCCATCGATCGACCGATGTCTATCAGTCTATCTATCTCTCTACCTATCTGTCTATCACTCTATCTATCATCTGTATCTATCAATTATCTATCATCTATCTATCATCTATCTAGTTCTATCTATCTATCTATCTATCTATCTATCTATCTATCTATCTATCTATCTATCTATCTATCTATCTATCTATCTATCTATCTATCTATCTGTCTGTCTGTCTGTCTGTCTGTCTGTCTGTCTGTCTGTCTGT